>JAPYZM010001774.1:0-16498 GCA_030522845.1 Psyttalia concolor
TTCATAAACATCGCGATAATTGATGATCCTTCAATTCAGCGGAGATCCTCGTGAGTGGAGCGATGTAGATAGCCGATAAATCATTGAAATTTGAGTATATCTGGTAATTATATCAATAATCTGAGGTACTGATTGCCGAGGAGGAGACAATAACTTCATTCTTGCGTGAAACGTTATGCCCATCGGGGAGCCATTGAGGAACTGCTTCTTGCGTCATTTTTCGTGTTATCTTTGAACGCTTCATTGACCGGGGATTGATAAATTAATTAGCTCGTCTTTATGGGGCAAGTCTCGAGAGCCGGATGAGATATAGACTGCTTGAGTAGTTGTTTTAACATCGGTAATTAATGAGTCGTTTGAGTTATGGATCACGGTTAGAGATTTATTTATTGCGCTGGAGATTTTAGTTATGAATTTTTTAGACATTAATGGTCGACGATGTAGATCATATAAACAGACAGTTAAGAATCTTTGTAGGCAAAAGAAATCATTGAAAGGGAATCTAACAAAAGGAATTAATAACCTTACAGAACAACTGATCTAAGAAATCAGATGGAGAGATTGGCCAAAATTCTCAGACAAATTATCAAAATTTTTATCTTCACATGCCATTATTTTGAAAATACAATGAATGAATGATAAACTCATTCGAATACATTCGGAAGTTGGCCTTACCGCGACTGTTAAATGACGCAACATTGAAATCAGGCAATCGTAAATTCTCCCCGGCATTTGTCGCAGCCCGAGAGAGGGTGCATCCTGCATGCGAGTGAGTGTTCTTGGACTATCGGAGGATATATTCTGCCGTTGGCTGGCAGAAGGGCCTCTACAACAGAGGTACCGTGGGCCCGACGGACCGCATTCTTCGCTGCGACGCGCATTGTTCGATGCTTCTTCCTCCTTCTCTCTCGTCTCAACCACCTCCGACGCTTCCCAAGCTTATAACAAGCTGGACGGCAGGTTTTTCGGTCTCCGGTTCTTCCCTTCTCAACTTTTTTTTTTGCCTCGTGAATTTTTGTTTTTTTCGCAGGGAGTCCCTTACCAGAGTCGACTTCGCCATCGTGAGCAATCGAAAAACTCTGTAGCCGTGGATTTATGGTTTCACGGTTGACCGAGTGCGGTCTTGCCCGTGATCCCTCCCTCGGCGCGTGAGTGACCTTCGAGGTGGTGGAGAGGACAGGCCGGTAACTTCCGGTTTTTCTTATCTCTCCGTCGCACACGTTCCAGTGGAAAGAAACCTTGGAGAGAGAATGAAAATTGCTCTCGGTTTTTTTTTCAGACCATTTGCCCGACTTTTTCCTGAGGTTTTGACTCTTGTTTGGACGTCCTCGTACCGCAATAAAAAAAACCTAACGGGAATTTTCCTTTTATTGGCCCTTGAAGGTCCTTTCAGGATTATACAACTGACTTCTTTCAACGCGGGGATCGCCTCTAAAGGATCAGTTTTTGAGGAAAAGAATGTGCGCTTGTCGCCCGGAGCCTGTCTGGCTGGATGTAAAAATTTTAAAACTACTCATCGGTTACTGATCAAGCAATCACTTTCACCATGTGTCCACAATTAATAATGAAGGTAAAGAATCGTCTCTGACACCTCTCGTTATTAGTAATCTTCTGAAGAACCCCTGAAATTGTCGCGGTAATTGTAGAAGAAATACTCGTTCCACATCTCGAAAAGTAAATCCTAAAAAATGCCAATTGTTCAAGCGTCCTTTGAAGACTCGCGGATTACGCCTAAAAGAGAAAATTAATTTAAAACACTTCCAGAATAACTACATTCTTCACATCTTTCATATATTCCATGATATACTTACATATTCGTGGACTACATCTGCCAAAATAGAAAGGAAATCCGAGAGTAGACAAAATCGAATTAATGAGCAATCGCTTTTGGCTTTAATCTACGAAAAATAATAAAGTTGGCGAATCGTCTTTGATACCAATCGTTACTAACAATCTCCTAAACAACCCGTTGAATTATCGTGGTGATTCTAAAAAAAATACTCATTCCACATCGCGAAAAGTAAAAACCAAAAAATAGCAATTGTGCAAGCGTCCTTTTAAGACTCGCAGATTACTCGCGAAGGATAAATTCTGAAGGAAAAAAATGTGCGTGACTGGCTTTGCTCGGTGCATCGACATTGCCGGAAGCAAAAATGTGCATGTTCATGAAGTGGACGGTGACTTTTATATCGTGGGGAGAGAGTCGTCGTCCCACAGAGTGACGCGGAGTTGGTAATAAATTTACTTGCGCGGTCGTGCGCGAACTCAGAGAGTAAAAGTTCGTGCAGATTACCTAATAATGGATATCCGCACGAAGAACAAATTAGCGGGGCGATTTATCTTAACGGCGCCTCTCGTGTATTACAGCATTCAGTGTCTCTTAATTGTACGGAAAAATGTCGATAATCAATTTTCCGTGCGTGGAGGATTTATTCGGGACAGGTTTCGAGTATTTTGCGGTCAGCCGAGGAACTAATAAATCGTGAGTATTTTTAAGAACTGTTGTTCATTCTTTGGTTTACGGATGATGCCAAAAAGCGAGAAAATATATTTTTTTAGAGGGAAGGAGAGGGTGGCGGAAGATGTTAAGTGAACATCATACACTATCGCGTATTCTGATTACACATCGGTATTTGGCGGTTCAGGGAAAGCTATCTTGCGATTCACTAAAAATGATTTGTTGTCAATTAAAAATTATATAGACAAGTATAAAATTCCCGCGAAAGGTGTTGAATTTTAGCGTGCGATTGGGTAATAATTTCACAACTGGGCAAAACGCAACAGGATTACCAAACGGAACAATAATTTTTACTAAAAAAAGATGGCTCTCGATGAATACGAGGAGAAATAGAAAATTTGTAGAGCCCCCACGCGCGTGCGGATTAAAGAGTTATTTGAGTCTCGGAGTCAGCCATAACTCTGACGATGCTATTCCCGTCCCCGCACTCGCCCACCGGAATATTTTAACATTGGGGTGGGTGGCTACAGTCCGGTCCGGGATGGGTTTTCGGGTATATATGCGACACGACAGGAGCCCCGTAGGGCAGCAGCTCCCCACATACACACTAACAACAGCCGAGAAAGAGCCCGAGACGTGAGTGTAAGCAAGAGGGAGACTCGACGCAGCTGACAGCTGTTCCCTCGGTGGGCCGGTCGAGTGGGGAGGATTCAACCTAGTCGCGCCCCTTCTATAATGGCTCCCTTTTCTTTCCCTTCCCCTCTTTCTAAAACCCAGTATGGCTGGCATTCCAATTGTTACGTCATCGTATGGAGAATTGTGCGTGAGCACTGACGTCAGAGGCCATTTATGACGCGGCAAAACGAGATTACTAATCGATTTCCACTCCTTCAACCCTTTTCCCCCTTGAAGCTCTTGCAACCCTTGTTACTTATGATGTTAAAATTATCATCGGAAGTTGAGGAATTTTTATTTTAGGAAAACATTTGACCTGCTTAGTTTGCCCTCAATTAATTTAATTTTGTTAACTTATTTAGTTAACAATTAACTTAATTTTGTTGCGGATTGTATTCCGGGCTCTGCCTTCTGGAGATAGAACGCCCTACAGTGGGTAGATACTGAAGTCCGGTGGAGAAGTTGATAGTGATAGAAGTATTTATTCGCTTAGAATTAACTCATATTTATCCAGAAGGGATAGATACGTACAAATTGTTACAGAATAGTTTAAACTCACTTTAAGATGACAGCTGAACTCCCGAATCTTGGCGAGTTCAGTTTATAGAATAATTAAGCGTGTCAGGTTATGACACGGGTCAGCAGTGTTGCACATGAACGCTGATTCACTAAACAATGAATGAAGTAAGTTGAACTCAATTTAACGTTCAATATTGAAATACGAATGCTCATAAGTATAACGCTAATTCAGATAATAAATGACGTAAACTAATTACACATAATTAGGCAATTCTCCTACGTTAGGCTATCCCAACATGCATATAATATTCAGGGCATAACCATTTTATTGACCTTCGGATGGATGTCTTGGAGGCTAATAATTATCTCTGAAAATTGTCGACCGCGATTTATCCTGTGACTTTATTTCGCGAACTGAGGTCCAACCTGATCATCATCGAAGAAGCCCTTGGCGAGGTGAATCAATTTTTGCCCCTGAATAAAAAAATCATAAAATCGCGTGAAAGAAACACGTGGTCGGAAGTCAATGGGGCACACCTAGATGGCGGCACAGGCAACGGTACTCCAGGTACCCATAACAAATCGTAAAACGCCGGGTTTTACGACTGAGCCGCGGGACTGACTGACACATACTCACACACACCCACACACAGACGGCTAAAGGGGAGAAGGGATTCCCCCGCTTTACGAGCGCATAACCGACGCGCTTATGGCCATGATCACTGGCTGTACATACCTACAACTGGGCTTCATCACCCACTTTTACCGGGGGTAAACAAATCGTAAAGTCTCGTTTCAAATATACTGACCTCGTCCAATGTTTTCCGTCGACATGGATCGATTAAAAGTAAATTTCCTCCGCGTGACTTGGAAATCCGCAGAATAATTTTCGCGGATTTCAGACTGTTGCGATGAGGTAGTAAAATGAATAAACACTTTAATTAATTTTCACTTGTGGAAATCTTTTTAACACTTCATTCGACGTAGTCAGAAGGCACTCTCTGATCCTTAAAAAAAGCACAAAAAAATTGTGTGAAAAAATGGCGACACGTTGACGTTGGTTTGAACACATTCAAGACAGAATCATGGGACAATAAGTGGATAGTTGAAAACCCAGAATACGCGAACTGATTATAATGCAATCTTAATTTTTTAAAACACGAAAATATTAAAAAAAACGGTTAGTTTATGATAAGAGGGCGAACTGGGATAATTGTCTCCCCTTTCGTTACCGATTGGAAAATCAATTATTGTTAATAAAGATTTTCATCACTCCGTTCGTAAAACGGTGGTTAACGGATGCGACGCTTTGCGCTACGCCCGCAAACCTGAGCCTACGGCTTAATGACGAAATATACTATTTTAAATCCCGTCCATAGGAAATTGATTCGGAAAAAAATTAACTTGGCGTGCCTAATTTTCCTCTTCAATCCAATGATTATCTTTACTTTTCCAGGAACATACTAAATAATTTCAAGTGTATTTCAGTAATTCATCAGCAAGTCATAAATTCGTTAATGAATTTTTCCTCGCGGAAAAACCTCACTAATCCAACACAAACGGGCATTTTCGCTGTTCGCGGAACTATTTAAACGAAAATAATTTGTAAAAATGAGTTAATATGATTTTTTTAAATAATTTTTTTTATTCGGGTTTGGAGCGTTTCGGTTGCGAGAATGATTGAGGATTTTTGGAAATTGAAAAAAAATTTCGAAGGGATGGGGAGACAAGATTAAACTCGCTCATGTGATGCCTTTCGTCCACAAATTTTACGAGCCATAGCTTTCTTCCGATCAATGGAGCATGAGACGCGCGCGCATCCACGCACTCTCTCACTCGTTTACACTCTATCTTGTTTCGATTGTTCCGGGGAGTACCGCCAGATGCCGTGAGTGCTTTATGACTCTGGAAATGGATAAGCTGTTGGGTCTTCAATCGTGGATTTCCCGTCGTCTTTTATGTTGCATTCAATTTGAAATAGGAGATATTTCTCAGCGGCAACTGGTTATTTATCGAGCCATTCAAATGCAAATAAATTGATGAATACATATTGATTATTGGAAAAAGGAAATTTTTTTTTAATTATCAATAGGTCGCGAACTGCTGAGCCAAAGTTAACAAATTATATTGCGTCTGTAAAATCATTTCTTTTCAGATTAAAACGCGATCACATTCAGGGAAATCGTACAGGCTGAAAAATCTTTCGGGATAGGAAGAACAAGTGATGAAATATTCTATAAAATAGCTGATTACAAAAATTGTGATATCTCCTTTAAAAATCCCCCACAATTCCTTTAATTCGCTGAAACTTTTCCTAGAGACTCCTCGGATTCTCTCGACATTTGTAGAACTCTCGGAACTGTCAACTTTTTCTTAAAACTTTCCCACCATTTCGTTGAGTCCTCCCAAATCCATCACCCCCAACCACCCCAAATTACCCGCTTCACCCGAGACCCCCAATTTGCCCCGCTCGGGCGTCACCTGAGAGAGGAAAAAAAATCCCATCCCTCCACCATTCCGCGTTAAAACTAGAAGAAAAGAATTGAGAGTGAGAGGGAAAGAGAGGGAGTGAGAGCGCGTAGTATTGCCGGGCCTTGGGGGGTGATTTATTCGAGTTAATTCCAATTCCATTGGAGCCGCGAGGCAGAGGGAGCCCGAGTGGGAGATACGACGAATGTAGCCAGCGGTGGCGGTCTTGAGGTACGAGAGAGTTGAGACAAGCCAGCGGTGAAGGAGAGCCCGAGGAGACCCGAAGAAGATAGAGGAAAGAAGGAGCGGGTTGTTGGAGAGGGGCTGGGGAGGGGCCAGTGGATATTCTTATGCAATTTGCCAGAAAGGTTCAAGAACCCGGGAGATCCCGCAATTTATCTTGCCTTATGTTACGCCGAGCCAAGGCAACGCAAGATAGATGGCGTCACTGCTTCCATCCACCCCCTCCCCCTGCCCGGCCTTCCTCGACCCCCCGGCCTAGACCCACCCTCCCCCGGGGTATGTATAGCTTGTGCGACCACCCCACCCCCAGCCAATGAGGGACGACTGCGGTGGCCATCTTGGATGGAGAGTTATTGAACGAAAAAGATGAGTAAGAAACTTGTTATGGGGGTGCGTTCCACTCTCTTGTAGGTTTTTCGGGGGAGGGGGGAGGACCCTCTACCCCCCGGGAAATAGAGAGGGATTGCTCTCCTGTGCCGGGGAATGCGGAGGGATTTGAGATTGTACGTCGCCTTGGGCAGAACGCGTGGTGGTGCTGGTGATGGTGGTCATATTGATCAATTGTTCCAGCGTAAGTGGACGGATTTGGGAAATGAGATTCCGGACTTGATGACCTTCCTTCACACGCAGGATTAAAGCCGGGGGTTGATGAATGAGGATCAGAATTTTATTTTTATTATGAGGGTAATTTTTTTCAAGAATTTCAATAGAAATAAACAAGTGATGTTCTCTTTGGGCTATTGGTCGCTCGCTCCAATAGCTCTCCGTTATGATTATTCCTCTCATTATGACTAAAAGAATCCAAAATTCTAAATATTTAACAAATTAATTGAATTGAATGATAATAACAAAGACTTTGTAGCCAAGACAAACTGATGAAAAGTAGTTTTTGTTCTCTGTCCACCTCCTGAAACCGAGAGAAATGGCTTTCTCAAGCTGTGGAACCACCCGAGGGTGGAGGGATTTGAGATTGTATATCGCCTTGGGCACACCACCAAGCCAACTACAGGGGTTGTTGGGTGCTATATTGATCAATTGCTCTGCCGTGCTTCGCGTTACTTTCCCCACTGATCCATATAGTCAACCCCCGGAACTACAATCGTGCGACCCGCTGTGCAACACGAGTGGGACTAATTATGTAATGATCGAGGAGGCAGAATGTTCACTTTTTTGCTCACACCGCGTTCGCGTTTATTTCGTTATTAGTCCCTCACGTACTGAGCCGGCGCGTTGTGCCGACGTGCGGACAGACGCCCGCGTCTCTTCAAATTTTAACATCTCCGAAACTGTGACAGATAATACAGCCGAGAAGGTGAATGTTCTGGCTTCAATTGTGTATTTTATTTATAATTTTTTAACCATCGGGAAATATATTCTTCCGCGGTTCAGTGCAATTCGCGGTATGGATTAACCTTGAAACACTTCCTCCATCGGTTGATAATGTTTGTCGATGCATGGGTGGGCCTCATTTCATACCTTGACGAATGCCTGTCGCGTTTCACGTTTATTGGCGCGCGTGCCTGCAACCTGTCATTCGTACTAAATTCGTTCCCCATCGTCACCTCTCCTTTATGGCTGGGAGAGTATCCGTCTCATCGCGAATTGCCAGACGTGACGGGAAACATCAATGAAGATGCACTTGTCAGACCGTCATCGCATCTCATATTTCTTATTCTATGGCTAAATAAAGCTTCTGAAATTATTTCCATTTCCATAACATAATTTTTTAATGCAAAAGCCCTTTTTTGACTGTTAAATGATTCGTCAAAATAGTCTGAGACGAAGAAAGTAATTACAGAAATAGGAAAAAGTTCCAAAGAAATTAACGTAATTGAAATAGACTTTAACTACTCAAGTTTTCACAAAATCTCCAAATCTAAGGAAAATAATCCCATTGTTGTAATAATCTTTTGTATAGCTGCGCATTCGCTCTACAAAAAGGTCCGAACAAGTGGCAAGTGTTACCGTATCCATCACCTGCACCATCCTTCCAAAACTTCATCATCACTGGTTACCCCCCGAGAAGTGCTTCCCGCCTTTTTCCTCGTGTCGAGCAGAAGCTTCGACGGATCGTTGTCGGATGGCGTTCGCGTAGACTCGCGGCTACCGCCATCTCCGAGAAGCCCCCGGAAACTTCACAACACCACGTGCTCGGCCCCCCACCACCACCACCACCACCACCCGCGGCACTGATGAAGGGCAGGGGGACACTTGCTCGGAGTGTGTCGACCCGACTGGGTCGCGCACAGCTATCGCGGAGTGGGGGGAATAGCCGAGTGAGTCCATGCCCCGCAACGCGCAGAATCCCATCGATCATTCCTCGCGTTTCCCTGTGTGTTTCACGCCGCCGTTGTTGCACTGTGTATATCTCCCCAACTACACACATCCATCTCACTTTACCCATACCCAACATTTATACACATGGACAATCGCGTTTCACGTACTTACATACACACCCCCGCGAACAAATGCCCCTACCACGCGGCAACTCGTGACGGTTCGGCGGGCAATGCCGACCATCACGAGGCCTTTACTACCTTCCTATTATATTTATGCGGTGGCTCGCGGCGAGCGAAGGTTCGCGAACAAGATGAACTCTCGCGTTTTGGCACACCTGTCCCTGTTGATGTGATTGTTCGATTTATTTTTCATTATCGTTGGCGCGTTTCGGGGTGGAAGGGTGTGTCGGGGGGTATTTACATGTCAAATGTGATGTGCGCGAGTGATTGTAGCGGGTCGACAAGGGTCTCGAGGGTCTCCTGACACCCCTGACCACGTGATGAGGAGAATTTTTTGGTAGTTGATGGTCACTGATGGTTATCTTGCTGATGGTGGGTTGTTACGGTTATTCTTTTTTTGTTGAGGCGCGTGGGGGTTTCCGCGAATGAACTCCGGAATAAGTAACTTAAAATTATTTGTTGAAATTTTGTATATGTAAAATTTTCATTTTTTTTTGTCATTTTCCGAGTTACGGAATTGGGGCGATTTACGGGGGTTGGAAGAGGAATCATCGCTTCACTAAAAAAAATAATTCCGTCTCAAATGAATTACGGAAAAATCGCCAAAATTGAAAGAAAATAAAAATGAAGGAACCAATTAAATCATTTCTGAGATCCACACTAAGTGGGAATCCCAAGGGGTTCACGAAGGCCAGCCGTTATTTTGTCCAAAATTTTTTGCTCCAGATTCTTTTTTTCAACATTTCTGCCTTTCGGGGTTAATAACAAAAAATTCGTCCTTCATTTTTCTTGACTTTACTAATAAATGTACTACTTATGAATATTACAAATTTACTAAATGCCATGGAATTTTTTAAACTATCTCTCTTCAATTTACGAAACGATATAATTCAAGTAACAACAGCAATTCATCAGGCGATTACGCGGAAGAAATTTAAATCGTGTCCAACTCAATTATCAAACAATGGGGAAAAATTATCCAGTCAAATAAATCCCATCATATTTTATCCTGACGATTTAATTTTCCGTTCCTGAAGAAGTTGTGTTTGAACATTGTCGAGGGATAATTTATTAAATCACTAATTCACTTCCGTTGTCTCAAATTGTGTTCATGTAAGCCGTGTGGGCGATACCGCAGCGAGTATTGTAATAAATGTTTCAATAGATATACCATTCGCGGTGGATCGTAAATCAAATAGGCCTACCTGTGAGATGGCATTATAATGATGTGTATAAACTCTTGTGTAACCATGCGATATTTATTGTTTCAGGTAAGTGACGTCCCAGCGCCAACGGGTGGAGGTACAGCCCACGTGTGGCCACCAAGTCGGGCATAATGTAAGAGTTAAGGATTAAATTACAGTCAATGTTGATGTGTTTCACTTGGACGAGGCATCTGTCAATTATCGGGAGCTATTGTTCGGGGAAATTAATTTGGGGGATCGACTCGGTTGATAATGCAGACGATTCAAATACACAACAAAAAAATTTTTTTTAGGGTTTCAGGCATTTTCAATTCGTTCGCGAACCACTCAAGTTGGAAATTTTGAAGGAATTTAGAATTTTCTAAGGGAAAAAAAGAGCAATCGCGATTCACGGAATTTTTTCTCCAGAAATTTATTGAGAGTTTCAAAACTAAAAGTTAGGTTATTATTTCAATTATCAAATTCTTAAGCCTCAAGAATCTATCAAACCTCCGTTCCCTCGATTTCGTCTTCGCGTCTTAATTGCATATCACCAAAAGTGATGGCATCAAATTAAATGTCCCTCCTTCGATTTTTCTCTAACCCTCGCCATAATTTTTTCTCTGCATATACAAAACTACCTCGACCCCAAATGATGAATATGGATTTTTAAATATTGAGATTAGCTGCCCTGTGCATACTCCACTTCGCCGGCCCCCGTCCAGACCCGGGCCCTCGCGAAAAAATAAAACCGATGGTTAAAAAAAAAACCTCTCCGAGAGAAACCGACGGATGATTCACAGCAACTCATTACTCAACCAGCTTTTTACTTTAATCACATTAATGAAGCATTTAATCTCGCCGCGTGTTTTACAAGCCGACGGTGTGTGGCCCCCACATCGTAAACCCTCGTTGACGAGAATTTCAGGAGAGTCACTCGTATTATTCCCACTGCCACAGGTTTTTATCTCTCGAGTGGCCAGTGGTGGTTCGCTAATAACCGCGCCTCGTTTGGACGCGTTTACACCTGTAAAACACATACCTGGGGCTCTTTGTTTTTGCACCTCGAGGTGCTCTCTTTATCGACGGCCATTACCGTAATACATTGCGATAAAAAGAAATTACCCCTCATTCAGAAAATCATGGGAATTATCGTATGGAAGTGTTGAACCTGAAATTTCGATATTTATTTAACGATTTTTATTCAAACTGTCGATATTTAATGTCCCAACGTATAATGTCGTCCCAACATGTTATATCGGCACGAATGTAATGTCGAGTCAACATGCAATGTTGTCCCGACATGTCATGTAGGCCCAACATTCAATGTCGTCCCAGTATATATTGTCCTACCTGACAATGTTGTCCCAATATGTTATGTTGTCCCAATATGCAATGTCGTTCGAACATAACTTACAATGTTGTCCCGACATGTCATTCTGTCCCAACATGCCATGGCGTCCCAACATATGTCGTCCTAACTTGCAGTGACGCCCCGACATGTCATATTGTCCCAACATGCAATGTCGTCCCGACATGTCATATTGTCCCAACATGCAAGTTCGTCCCAACATGCAATGTAATCTTAATATAAACGTCAATGCCCCCCTATTCTTTCAAATTCATTTAACATCAATATTTTTTTTAATTTTCAAAAATCGGCAATTAAAAAAAATAGGAATACACAAAATTGTTCATTCTATTTGATATTTTTTAACTTTTTAATTTTTATCGAGAATTGAAATGGAGAATTCTTTTGTCATTGAGGTCAATATAGAATGGGGGACATCTGTCGTATTCCACAAAGCCACCGGAGGCCCCGACACGGCGATAGAGCTGCCATCGTCTTACCATACAAACGTCTCGACGATTACATATGCACGTTTATTCGCCTTTTATTTGCTAAATACCGAGGGTGGGAATCCCTGGCTCACATCGCACTTTGTAAAACCCAAGATTAATGCTCTGCATCCTGAGGGATCGAACGGTGAAAAATCTGTCGGGAGGAAGAGATAGTTGGCGTATAAAAATTTACGTTGGATGAGGTACAAGAAATTAGTTAGTGTCGGGAATAGCCATCGGACTCGATTAATCAGTGAATGATGGGCCCTTGTAATTCAGGGGAACACCTTGCGACCATCGATCTAACTTATCATATGCTCATACCCGACCTGACGCGGACGCTCACCACCTGGATCTCAATATACATGGTTTATCGATTTATAATCATTCCTGCGGGTATTCGATTATAATTTCTTGAGAAAAAATAATTTGTGCGATGAAGGTAAAGTTCTATAAGGGTCAGAACAGGTCGGATTATTTTGCGCCTTACTTTACAGTCCTGGAGGGCTTATGCACGTCGTTCGTTTCATAGACGAAAAAAAATTCTCGTTTAAAGCGAAATATCTCAAAAAATATTCAATTGCCATTAATACATCATAACAGGAAGAATTTCGAGAAATTCATAGCAAATAAAATGAGACATATTTCAAGTTCCTACGATGAATAGTTTTTGAGAAATGAACATCTATTTAAATGACCAAAAAATGTTGCTGGCAACAGAAGACCGTATCTTAAAAAGTATTAGTAGGAACGATCTGAATTAGCACTCATTTTATGCATTATAAAATTCCCCATATTTTATACTGGACATGCTTCAACCGAAACTGCATAGTTTACTGAATAATCCTATCAATAATCGACGATCATTTAGTTCATAAAGTCAACAGCCCCTGTGAGTGCTTCAGAGTTCGCAAATGCATCAGCAACGCTTGAATAATATCAAAAATATATCAAATTAACTTCATGCACATGAATATCTACGCACCTGTTGACATTTCCGTTACGCGAGAAAATGACCAAATTCCACCATATGAAAATCGCATTAAATTACGCGAAATGTGAGACGAACGAACGAATAAAACCGAAATAAATCAGAATTCCCCTAATCTCTTCACGCTTTGACATTGCGCTCAACCGAAACATTGGCACAGGTAACGTGTATCATATCGAACAGAGCGTGGCAATCTCGCAGCGGCGAAGACGCGGCCCTGGATGCGAGAGATACAACAAACGCGAAGTGTGTTGGGCCCTTTGAGGTGTTGGGCAAGACGACTCCGGGGCCTCACACAGAAGAAAAGACCGAGGAAGTAAAGAAACGAAAGGTGGAGAGTCTCGAGAGAAGGGAAAAGGTGCCGGAGCCCTGACGCAAAGTGCAAGTAGATGCGATCGGCGATTATGCACTTACGGCGTTACCGTATATAAACGGTCCATGGGGCCCCGTATAAATGCACCAATGGCGAATGTATATAACGGCTGGTACGCGAGAGCAATGCATCTTCCAGCCGTGACATCGCGGCTCTCGGACTAATCGCGCGACAATCTTCGCTGAACCGGCCGAGAAGGCTTGAGCGACGCGCGCGCCTGTACGCGTGCGCGCGCAAGTGCGCACACAGACGCGCGGGAATATAGGAATTCACTGGATGCGCGAGAAGGCAAGTTGTGAGACAGGAATAAGAATATTGAGACAGACGGAGAGAGAGGAAAAGGGGGGAAAAAGGTGGTAGAGGTCCCGCGAGGAGGACTTCGAGATTCAAGTGTTTGTGATGGTGAACGCGCAAAGTTTCTTGACCAGGTTTATGTGGCTGGGGATATCTCAGCACTCGCGAACAAACGACAATCGTATAATTAGGTGTCCCAGCAAACACTACACGCGAGACACATTGGTTATCTGAGTCCAGGGGTTGTCTTACCTGTCGAGGGGAAATCTTTTGGTTCATCTGATTGGACGTTAGGTTTTTTTTCTTGGCGATGTTATGCCATGAATTTGAGGAGAGTAATTTTTTAAAAGATTAATTTCCTTGATTTTCTATTATTTCCTAGTCATGAATAGTTAATTCAAAGTCGCTCCAACATTGCGGACGACATTCAAATGACGTCCTCCCAGTATTCGTGTCGTACTGACATTTAATGTCGTCACGACATGATTCACACACTCAGTAAACCGACGACTGCCCATTAAAAAATCGTTTGATCTTTCCACCACATCCCCAACTATTTCAAACCGCGGCAGATCCTCCCAGTATTAAATCCTAACCTAGTCTCCAGAATGCACTTAATCATTTCTACGTATCCATCGATAGCGATCGCCAATCATAGGTCAAGTCGCGCCGCAGGGTGAGACAAAAAGTATTTACGAATGCATGAAATGCCAGCGAGGGTTGGAAAATAACCCCGAAGAGGAACAATGACGGGTGGGCCAATGAGAAAGTCCGGAAACGGGCAGCTGTAGGTTTGGCGCCACCCGCTCTCCCGCGCTCTTGCCCTCTCTTATTTTGCGTCGGAGCTCTCTTTTTCCCTGTCGCGCATATACACACATACACACAGAAACACGGAAACACCAGAGCCACCGATACGTATCTATCGAACGTATCCTATGCCGCCGCGTTTGCCTTGTGTGTCGACCGCACACGGCAAAAGGTAAAACCCGTAATTTATTCCTTCGACCAACCGCCTACCCTACCCCCCTTACTCCCAATATAATCATTATAATTATTGTCTACCCTCAAATGGAGTTTGATAATTATCGTTCGTACATTTGTCGGATACGGCAATATACATTTGTTTCAGCCCTGCCGGAGTTGAGCAGTCCAACCATTTCCTTGAACCTCGTGATAACATGAAGATAATTGGGGGGATATAAAAAAATTGTTGGCGGAATATGTAGAGTCTGTGTGGGTACTTCTAAGAGAGTTTCTAGCGGGCATTTGTATACGGAATGTTTCATCTTTCGAGTATTTCGTTAGTTGAAAAATAAATATTATTTTTATGATTATCTAAACTTCATAAAGTACAACCATTTAGAGCAATTAAATTGTCCTCATGTCATCACATTTCCTACTTCGTCAAATAAATTCCATAACTCATTAGAAGCCATTGTTGACGGTTCAATCTCAGCATCATCCGTCATTCCATCGCAGGTGACATTATCCAAGCATGACGGATTACAAATGATTTTCTCATTAGTCTCATAACACGTGCGCAATGATTGAAATACCGAGCTAATTGGTACTTATCCTCCGCGATAATTAAATAATAAACTCTAGTGGATCTTGTACGCTTGTTGATGGCTCTCGGGTTTTATGAAGGCAAAAAACGCGCGGAAAAACTCGAGCTGGGCATTGACGGCGGCCGATGTATGCGTCTATTGCGTCTCTAGCGGAGAATGCTTCAGTGCGCGGAGAATAATAGAAAATGTATTCAGAATTAATGACTCACTCTTTTTAGAGGATTTTTTTAATTGCGATGTATTACCTGTTGGTTCGACATTACATGTTGGGACGACATTGCATGTTGGGGTGACATTTCATGCTGAAACGACATTAAATGTTGGAGCGACATTGCATATTGGGACATTTTTAGTGTTCATGGAAAACAAAAAAATTATTCAACGCATGTTGAGGCGACATTAATGTTGGGACGACATTGCCTGTCGGGCCAACATTACATGTTGGGACGACATTTCATGTTGGGCCAACATAACATGTTGGAACGGCATTGAATATTGAGGCATCATCAGTGCCTATGGAGAAAAATTTGTTTTCAATGCATACTGAGGCGACATTAATGTTGGGACGGCGTGTCATGTCGGGACAACATGCTATGTCGAGACAGCATCTGAGGTTAGGGCGATATCACATGTCAAAGTGGGATAATATTGCATGTGGGGGCATCATTGCATGCACTGAAGAATTTTTCTATGAGGCGACATACACCGGCGGAATATTTATGTCGCGCCGGGCATGTTTTTTATCCTATTTTCCGTGCTCTCTTGCGGCATCACCAATAATATTTACAAAAATTGTGCATAAGTGTTGAAAGCTCATAAATAAAGATAGATGAATTCCCAGTGATCAATAGTGAATTTATTCATGATCTGACAGCCAGTCGGAGCGAGCCAATGAATTTTAATTGAAATTATCAAATGAAGTGTCACTAAGGAATGGAGGGAAATATGAAAAAGTGAAGGGGCAATGCGCGTGAATTTTAATTACCCTAGCTGAGTTATATGCAACAATAAAGTGATATTTTCCAGGTGGTGGTTTCAATATTACATTGCCACTGAGCAATTATCTTGATCGATAGTGGCCATTCAATTAGGCGGCTTCTCATGCAGAGTTGAGTTCAATGACTCAGATATCATGACTGATAATGGAGGGAGGCGTCTCTGGGGGGGTAGATTCACCTGGTGGAGAACTAGTTTAAGTGATTAACTGGGTATCAACTGACCATTTTAATCACTTCGCGGAGGGTATTAGTATCTGATGTTCTATGAGAAGTTTTTTCTGATTAGGAAAAATGTGTAATTGAGGAGAGAAAATGTGTTGGAATGCTGTTACTTGTTCTCGGATGAGATCAGTTCTAAGTATGAGCTGATGATAGACTCGAATGTAAGGGAATTGGCGGCCCTTAGATCTATTTAAGACCCTTAG
>JAPYZM010001775.1:0-10393 GCA_030522845.1 Psyttalia concolor
AAATTATTGTTTGGACGCCAAATATATTGAATCCTCTTAGACTCCGAGACATTTGCGTCTTACGAAATATATTGAAAATACCATCCAACCAAATTTTTAAGAAATCCCGCATATCAACCATGTAATCAATATCTGCTGTAGAAAACTTATCTAAATTAATCATATTCGCCTTTCAATCGACTTTTCTCGGGAAATCCTCGACCTATCCGAGCGTGTGAGGGCTGAAGCCCGCGTGGATAGGGCGAGGAGGCCGACGCACTGGCGACAGCATAGAGTAGACACGTCCGAAACACTTCCAGTTACTCTATATAACTTGCCAGCGTTAGCAGAGATCTCATACTGCGTATGACCGATCCACGTTAGATGGGGTGGGCATTCACTTGGCCAGTGGTCTGGAGGGGTTCTTCGGACCGTTCCTGGCTACCGGGACAAAGTCAGGAAAGGTGTTACAAACATTAAAAAAAAGCTGAAATAAATCTTCTAAAACGCGATCTTGCGAAAACACGTTCTCTATCAGAACGTGTGGTACAAGTTCTATAGCACAACTGAGTGTTTAAAAATGATGCGACTAATCCGGGGACTTCCTCTTGACCTCAGGAGACGTCAAGGGTTGCGAGTGTTGGAATTGCGACGAAATATTTCGACATCCGAAGGAGATAGCAATTTTGGTATGATTACCTTTTCTATAGCTCTCAGTCCCTTCTATAAAAAAGGTAATAACAAAAATTTAATTATCTCTCTTATTTTCCGAGATATGTATCTGATACTGATTCCATGATGTGTATACTTCAGTTCACGGTTTCGAAATATTCGCGATTAAATTTTTATTCAACTTTTCGAGACTGAAAAATTCTCCCACATCATCCGCTCAATTAGCAAACCCCCTCTAGGGATACTTGCAGACCTCATGCCAACTCTTTGGCAATATTTGCCCGCGATAAATTAAAAATCCTCACTGAACTCCTCCGAATGCAACAATTCATCATTTCCGGGCCACAGCTTTCGGCATAATTGATTACGAAATTCGCGATATGTATGGAGCACTGGCTGAGGTATGGTTGGTCAAATGCTCGCGGATCGCCAGGAGGGATTGCGGACGTGCTTGGTCACTGCGGGCGGTCTCGTCGCCTTTTTCACGGGGCGCGTGGCTCTGCTTATCAATCACCACCATCGGCCTTACTCGGTATTAATACCAATGAGCTGAGGCTTTTATTTATTTTTACGCGTCCCGCTGAGGTGGGAAAACTCGCTTCGTAAGTCGCGACTTTGGGTGGTCTTTTTGCACAATTTCCAAGTCCTAGCGCTCAAGGTCTATCATTACATGGCCTGCACGGTGGAACGCGTGTTTATGTTTTTAATCCTGGGGTCTCGACTCACCGCGAAATCAAAACAATGCAGACCAAAACAAGACGCCTCGGATGCTCCGTTTACTGTTGACGTGGGTATGTCTAGGGTTTTTTGAAAGGTCAGTCTGAGAAAAATGTTCGCGATTCCAGAGAACTCTAGATTATTCGGAGATTCTTAATTTTATCTGACAAGTTTGGACTCAACTAGAAAATTTGGAACAATTCGCACTTTTGTGTATTGTTTTCTTGTATGATATTCCGCAGTATTATAAAAAGTAAAAAAAACATTCTAGAGTTTTTGGTTGACCAATGTAGTTGAAAAAGTCAATGCCAAATTTTTTAACTCTCTATTTACTTATACGAACCCGTCAATCAATAAAACTTCCCGCCGAATTCACTGGAGCCCTCTGTGAGCAACCCCACGAACCCATCCCGAAATTGAGTTTGGAGGGCGCAGCGGCAGATGGCGGGCAGTCTCAATCTGGAGCATCTTCCGCTCCTGTTGGGATGAAGGGATGGCGGGGAGAAACGGGTCGTTCATCGCCATCCCTCCCTACCAGCCGCTCAACGCGTCAATCCACTCTATTGGGCATTGGCGGAAGAGATCTGAACTGAAAAAAAAATTCATATTATTGGTTTTCCAAAATGAAATTTATTTATTTTTTGGAATAATCGAAATCATTTTTTTCTACTCGATTTCGATTTGGTTTCATTTATGACAGTCTTAACTTCAAATAAATTTTAATGATAATTGCAATAGGCAAAAAATTCGGACACAGTACGAAATTTAGGGAAAATAAATCCGTTATCGCCTGAAGATCAGCCGATTGGAAAAATTGAATACTTCTCTCGAATGAATACGCGGTAAAAATATTTTCTTTTCTGACTGGACGCGTGTCCAAATCGCGAATCATGCGGGCAAAGGCAACCGGGATTTATGGAGCGGGATATCACGATGTGAAATCTCGGCGATTACTCGGTGCCGAGCGTGAACGATTTCGATTGAATAAAAAAAGGGAAAGAGCCAGAATCGAGATGATCGGTAATAGAGTAAATATAGGCTGGGATCCACGCGGGATTGGGATTTATAGGCCACTTACGAGTCTCGGAGGAGCTAAATCCATAGATGAAGGCAGGCGAGAAAAATTGGGATCCTGGAGAAAAATTTGGGAATAAATAGTGAGGCAAATAAAATTAATGAAAATTAATTAGCCAGTCAAATTAAATTATTAAAGATCATTTGTAAGTCGTCAATCATTTTCAGTCAATTTTTATACGAATTGAAGAGAAAAAATTTGCCGCGAACGTTAAACCGATTTTTTAATTGCCTAGTTTTTTTTATCGAATTGAAATTTTTATTTTTGAAGCATAATTTAATATCGCTTGTTCATACTCTCGTATTTTTCCTGTCATTAAGTGAATTTATTCCGAAGAATGTAATGGAAAAGAAGTTGATTTCATTGGGGCTATAAATCTCCGGTTCCGCCAAATGAAAAATTTATTCGTTTCGTTACTCTGTAGGAGTCTTAAAGTATCCGCTCTGTACATCTTAGACATCTGGACGATTCCTACAGTTTTCGGGGAGACTCCCAAGATCTTTCGCGAGGGGATTTTAATTAAGCCCGCCCTTCCAATGTTTTGCCTGATTGGATGAGCTAATCCCCAGCGCCAGTCGCTGAATTTAGGGGCACGCAGTTTCTTTTCTGTGGAGAATAATTTGCCGGCCTCTCTATAACCGGAGAAATGACGCTTTCGAATCAAATAAAACGATTCAATCGACATTTTTCGCTTCAGTTCAACTGACCAATTTTTAATAATTGCGAGAGTGAATTTGTCGCCTTTCTTTTGCGAGTCAAATAGTGAATTTATTTTCCATTCACTAGCAAAATTAATTTCCATTAGTGACTTATTGGAGTCTCGAATTGGAATTTTCAAATTTTATATCGCAATCGAAAAAATAAAATAAATCTTCCGAGAAAGTAAAAAAAAATGGTCCAGAAGTGACTAATTTTTGACTGCATTTGGAGGGTGAATTCGGTTTCTTGCCGAGGAGGGAAGAGAAATTATTGAAAATGAAAAATTCAGGAATGAATAATACGAACCCCGAATGCTCCCTGACGCCGAAGTAAGAAATCATCCGTCCTTGGAGGCAAACAGCGAACGCAGCGCTCCCGTCCATCATCTGAGGGATGTAGTAGGCGTTCTATGAGGGGAGGAATACGTCAGAGGATGACATCTAAATCTCCCCAGTTTCGTTTCACGCTGATTACCCCCGCCCCTCTGGCCGGCTCCCCCCACTCCGAAAATCGACCCTTACGTCCCCCCTTCCCAATAGAGCCTTTGCGAAGGGAGGGGGGTACAGTCTTGAGTAGAAATTATTTCGGGGTCGATCCAGGGGTGTCCATGGGAAAATTCCGTAAAAGATTTCGACAGGAATTGAAAAACAAAATTGCTCTACGAAAGAAGAAATAAATTTTAAAAAGTTAGTGAGAGGATTATTTTTTATTTCTCAAGTCAATTGATTGAGGGACAATAAATTATACATTTTGTCTTATAAAAGTATTAGGATGCGGCACATTAGACTTTTGTTTCAGTCGTTGGGTCCCTCCATTTTGTATGAGATGATAGTCCACCAAATGGCCGCCGGAGGGACAATCGGCCATCTTATTCCCAATAAACTACATTGCTCTCCGTAGGGATGACTGCCACCTCCAGATCAAAGTCTACAATTTCTTCGATAAATGTGTCTGTAGTTGTTTCAAAAGGGATCTCCGTAGTTACATCTGTGAACATCTCGGTAGTTGTCTCAGCCGGGGCACAACTGGCGACGTTGAGGGTTAGGACAGTACCCAAGATCATTAAGTAGATGAACTTCTGCATTCTAAACGGATAATTCATTCATTATTTGACGGTCGGAAAAATTATACTCTTTCGAAATAAAATCCAACGAGAGAGACTCAGATTTTATAATTTTTTAGGTTAGGAACTGAAAAAAATTTTTGCCAATCGAATATTTTTCTGACAAGAATTTAAAATGAATTTGACAATCGGAATTTGAGGGATTTAGCTGTTGAAAATTAATGTGTGGCAAAATTAGATTTTTCTCTCCGTAAAGATTAGAATAATCTGACTTGGTTTATTCGTAAGGGTCTTAGGCTTCTCTGGAGTTCGTTAAAACTTTTTATTCCGTCGGTTTCAATTTAAACAGATGCAAATGTGAATAAATAAATTTTTGTCATTCTAAGAAAGATGTGGATATAGACTGGGAGAAGATGCATAATCGCCGACTGTCGGCCAGGGGTCGGCCAGTATTGGGTCAGTGTCGGCCTACGATCGGCGATTCCTCATCTCCTATTATCTTAATAACGAATAGTCTATTTACCTGAGTTTTTTTTCCGCTAGATTCCGGTTACACTTTTCGTAAAGCTGACGACAGTCGATTCTGAACTAATGCTGCCAATGCTGGTTCGCCTCCTTAAATACAGAGTTTTAGTCCTTATCAGGAAATCCCACCATTCTCCAATACATTCTTTCGGGAGGTCTTCAATCCAGTGTTTTTCGAATCTATAATGCTCATTTAATTACACTAGTAATCGTGGATGACCGATCATTAACGACTAATGGATGACGTTATTTTTTAAATTCCTCAATTTTCAAGTCAAACAATAAAAAAACTATTGAGTTTTTTAAAATATTTTTTTATTGATACTGAACATTATATTCAATTTATGAGAAATAAACACAATTAATGTTACATCAATCAAATCAATATTACGGCAAAATTCAATTATCGGTTTTTAATTCAAGCGGAGGCCGTGAAAAAATTGAAAAGTCGAGCTGATGGCTTCTAAAGTATTCCTTATTTCCAAAGATGATAAACAAACAGTTCATCGAGAGTATTTAGCGCCTAAAGACTCAATTAAATATTATTACTTGGATCATCATAATTTTTTTTATTTCGAATGATTCATCAATGACGGAGAGGAGATTTTTGCGAAAGCTAGAGAGCGGAGAACAATTTTTTTAAACAAAAAAAATCATAAAATTGTTTTCCTTGGTTTAGAGATATTTCCAAATCGCCATTAAGAGACAAATGGATTTTTATCAGGATCTATTGGACCAATGGCGGTCATCCTATAGCTTATAGAAAAATTGAAAAAATTTGTTTAGCCCTCGTATTGCAGAACTTCCGCTCGGAAGTAAAAATCGAGTTTCAATTTTTTTTGTTGACGCGGAATTTCACAGAATCGGAATACATAATGCGGTATAAAATAGAAATACGAGGACATCTCTTAATGATAAAATTCCACCGATAAAAACATCTCTAACGAGACTTGAAAAAAAATTACATACGCCGACAGAAAAGATCCTGAGGCAAAATCATTTTTCAAAAAGACTAATTACTTTATTTCTATTTTTCACTTAAGGTCATCCAATCGATTACGGGCATTGAAAGATGATAACATAATGTTAAAAAATATTAACTGTCGAAATGTTATTTTAAAAATATTCTGTCC
Source organism: Psyttalia concolor (assembly GCA_030522845.1). Lineage (NCBI taxonomy): Eukaryota > Metazoa > Arthropoda > Insecta > Hymenoptera > Braconidae > Psyttalia > Psyttalia concolor. Next base: position 5,864 of record JAPYZM010001775.1, read on the forward strand.
GAAGGGGGAATTTAGTCCGAGAGAGATAAATTTTATTTTCTAAATAATTTTATTAAAAAATTTATTCCTATCCTATGGCATAAAAATAATTAATAATCCCCATTTAGATTCAACATTTCAACCACTGGAGTATTTTTTGACTGCTTACTACAAGTTTTTTAGATGCATGTATAATTTTTATTAACAATTGTGAATTTTATTATGCGGTCGAGTAATTTTTCCCGGATAAAAATTCTGGACGATTACCAAAATGGAATGCCAAATGAAAAAATGGAAAAATTGTATTTTTTTTCTCACTGTGGAAACACTTTCAAGATAATTCCCGCAGCCATAGAAATTCCGCAGTCGTCAGTGTGACCTCAATGGACAAATAAATATTTCAATTTTCCTAGTGTCATAAATTTTCGAATTTATGAGCAATCATCACCCGATGAAAACCTCCAGATACAGAAAAATCCCTCAAAAACTCTGACTATTACTCGAAACGAAACCGTAGAAAGTCATCTATCATTCTCGGGCCGGTATAATCCTCTTTCCCGTGTTGAGTTTTTCCCCAACAGGTATATAATAAAGACGCTACGTTTTACACGCGTTCCTCATAACTTTGTTTCAGCCGCATAATGTCTCCCAACCCCGGGAGTGCACGATTTAGGGCTCCCGATTTACGTGAATGCATGCCGGAGACCGCCCGGGCACCATATCCCAGTGTGTGTCAGAGCAAGAGGCGAAGGGAATTGGAGAGTGAAATAATTTCCCTGATAGATGAGAGATGGCCGACAGTCGCCCGACATTTGACCAATATTGACGAATGTCGGCGGATCCCTGGCTGAATGTCGGCAATTGAATATCTCCTACCGGGACCTACCTAGAGCAAGTTCCCACTAAAATTATCACTCCGTTAGATAATAATGTCTTATTTTTATCTATTTCTACGAAATTCGTCACAAGCAGCTCGTGACAGGCCATCGCCCGAGGGCCTTCAGTCTGATATTTACATTTTTCTTCTGCAATGTTTTGGTGAGAAAGGAGATAGAAGACACGAATAATATCTTATTCAGACCGCTCAGGAAGGAACTACCTAAATTCCCAGGAAATAATTTTTTAGAAACGGATCGGGAAAAATTTTGGTAAGTAGTCAGGAAATTTTACTGATCGATCGGGTAAATTTAGATTAGGAAAGGTAATTTCTACTGAATTTTTCTCCCCGTGTATTCCGCATTTACATTTTTACGGCGAGTGAAAGTTGTAGTGGCGTACGGGAGTCCGCGAGGGTCGCGGTAGTAAAGCCAAGACCTCACGTTCCCTATTTTTGTTCGAAAGTCGGGAAAAGCGAGGGAACAATAGTCTCGGCGAGTTTCACTTCCCCCCCTTTTATTGCGGACGAGGAGGAATCAGGAAAAACCTTGGGGCGAGAGCTCGTCGGTCAGTGGTCGCTGGTTAAAACTTGAATCCGGGAATGGTTTGACCGCTCTCAGGTCTAGTCGTAAAAATATCGAGAGGTTTTGGGTGAGGGAGATATTTTATTATCCCCAATTAGTCGCAGATTTTACTCCGCGACATTAAACCCAGCTGATTCTTTTATAATTTAAGATTTTATAATACTTCTCGTTTTTAAACTCCGCATTTGATTGAAAATTTTTTATTTCGGTTTCTCTTTCAGAGGAAAATCTCTTTGAGAGTAAAAAGTTGAGGATCTAGTGAATTCCCATACCGATAAATATTTAATCCGCCGTCTTTGGTGGTATCTCTCCGCATTTTCGTTACACCCATTGCAAACGAAACCCGCCCATTCCTCGGAGCCAATCGTCCCGAGGAGAGAGCAAACGCATCCGCCGTTCATTTTGCGAATGAATTATCGGCGATCGTGTGCCGCGTCCTGTTATTCCATTTTCAGTTGTATGTTCAGCGGCCGAGCTCTCCGATATCTGTCGTAGAATACAACGAGCCCCCCCCCCCTTCCGCCGGCCGCCCCTCTCGCCACGACTCGCCTTCTCTCCTTGTCCACCAGCCGCGACTCGCCCTCGCGCGATCTCTCGGGCCCGAGGGATACGCGGCAGCTGTACGTCACTCCCGCAGACTCCCACGTTTCTCCATGGAGACTCCATCGTCTTCGGAGGAGGGTAACTCCAACGGAAACGAAAATATTGACCTGGGCTTGAGAGTTTTGTTTTTGCGTGAGATACGAATCGGAAGTGAAATGATTCAAGTCGATTTCCACTGCTCACAGGTTCTGGTGGATAGCTTGGAACGGAGGCTACCTAGCAAAATTTTGATTGAATACTTTTTTGTAGATCAAATCGAGAGCTAGGGAAAAGGTTATCATGAAAATTTGCATATCTCCTGTAGATTCCAGGATAATTCAGGTCAATTATGCAGACATTTCACCAAACTTTTGTTGAAAATTTCAGGGGAGTTTTCCGAATTTTTTTTTCAAGCCTAGAATATTCTCCAATTGTTTAAAATACCATACATCGTTTTCCCGCTTCGCTAGAGAATAGCATTGTATCTAGAGAGGAGAATTCCAAAGTCGATTGACACTCGACCTTTCCTCAATAAACGTCACCCGATTCTCTCCCTCTCCGGAATTTCTAATATTCCACGCGAGCCGTGACATCACCTCCTCCCCTTCCCCTTCCTCGCGAAACTTTCCCAGGGATCGCTCCCTCGTGGCAGAGGGTGGGGAGGGGGGGGGGGGTGGCAGACAGCCGAGGAACAATCTTGAGTGACGCTGGAGCGTTATAACCTCGCCTCGATTTATCCTCGCTCGACACGAGAGGGCGACATGCCGCGCAATCTTGAGCGTCAGCCGCCATTAGCAAATTGCGTTTCGTTTCTTCCACTTGGCGGGACCGGAAAACTTACGCATGTTGCGGAAATCCCTGATCTCATTTTTCTAAACCAAGATATATCAACGTCGCCGGGATTGTATGACAAAACAGCTGAGTCCCGGCTCATAAATCCCGGCAATATTTACAAACACATTTCGTTAGTGGAGGGGACAAATAAAGGAATGTTCCTCAGGTTGTCCCTCACGCGACTTCTATTGATTCTATGGAAGCCTGGAGTAACAATATGTTGACGGAAATGAAAGTCTGATGCGTCTGGTAGTCCTGGTAATGAGGAATTGCCGACTTTCGGCTGGTGGTCAGCCAATATTGGGCCATTTTTCTTATCCTCTTAGTCCATTTGGGACTTGCAAAAGTCTTGATTTAAGACTTTTAATTCTTGAGTTGAGAATTTCCAAATTGGGACGCTCGACAGCCTCAATCTAATATTTTGCTGATACTGTCCAATTTTTAAGATTAAAATTGAGATTTTAAGATTAGATTGGGACTATCGAAAGCCTTGGTTTGAGACTTAATCCTTAACTAGAGACTTTAACTTCTGCATCGATTCAATTTTTTGCCACCAAACATTTTGTAAATAAATTATTTTCCATTCGCGAAACGCATGCGAGCAAAAAAGATATCAATACGAACGACTGGCCCCATAAAATTGTTTTCCCACTGTCCGCCATTTTTCTCCCATTAAATAATGAATTTTCACTTATACCCAGGACCACATACACCCGAAAACATTTAGGGGACGTGAAAAGGGAACATATAGATACAATCTCTATACAGTTAAGAGGTGTTTACAACTCCGACAGTGAATCTGTGGGTAAGTGGGAGAGAAGATGGCAGTAAATATTCCTCAGGTCCTGGGGTATATACGTTCGCCGCGTGTTTCACCGCTCCCATCTTCTCTCCATTCGTCTTCTCTCATTCTACGGGGCCACGAGTGTGGAGAGAGCCCGTAGCCACACACACACTCGCCCAACGCGTTTAGACTCCCTGACCTCATGCATGCAGCCTCGACTCGTGGAATTGGAATTCAATTTCCGTAATTTTTTTTTTATTTCTCTTTTCTTATTCGTTACTCTGGGCTTCCAGGGAATCGATAAATGTCGCGTGAGGGATAGCCTGACCCTCATTGTACTCAGCTTTATAAACTTCGGGCCCTGAGTAGTGACGAATATTGGACTCTAATGTCCATTAATTTCGTGGAGATGAGGGAGATTTTGATTTCATTACCTTTTTTTAAGTTATAAAAAAAGGATTCAATTCCGTTGTTATATTTATATATTTTTCTTGGAGTGTTAGTATTGATTAATGCTGCCAGTGGAACAAATTCAACAACAATTAAATTTTTTACGGCCAGTAAAATCATTTCGCGCAGTAGAATCTGAAAATCTATCGAACAAAAATTTTATCCCCCATAGCAAGCCCGGAAATTCCTTATTACACTAGATGAAAACGCTCTCCTTGTAACCAATTAATTTATTTGCGAATGTTACCGTAGATTAGAAAATGTACTGTAAATAGTGTTAAACCGCTATTCCTTCAGGCCTAGCTTCAAAAGTCAAACGGATTTGGAAAGCTGAGGAAATTCCCGATCGATATAGCCTCTCACTTTTCATTTTTAGTGATTTTTTGGATTTTCGATTTTTTGACCGCCGGGGCCCTCTGATTTTCCCGATTTTTGGCTGGC
>JAPYZM010001776.1:0-16558 GCA_030522845.1 Psyttalia concolor
GGAAATTCTTGGAAATTTCACTGGAAATTTTTCATGTTGCCTATATAAAAAAAACAAATGATGAAGTAACCCTCAATTGTATCTGACAGATTGGATTTTCTTATAGTTATTGAAAAAGTTTAATAGAAAATGTGCAGATTTGGGGATTGTTCTCCGGAGACGATCGATGCAAAAGTGAAGGGAAATGTACCGATCAACAAATCAAGTTTTTGAGTTTTCAATTCGTTGAAAATTATGTCTCATGGTGCAATTCTATCGGCCAAGATTTGCATGGAAAAAATAATCCCCCGAATACCACTTGAACTTTGAAATTATCGGATATTTCCCTCAAGGTTCCCTACAAACAAATAAGCTTGCCAAGTTTTCCAGAAAAATCACTCGCGCTTCGCGCTCGTGATTTTTAAACTGGGAAACTTGACACGTTCATTTGTTTGCAACGAACCTATTCGGGAAATATCCGATAATTTCGAAGCTCTCGTGGTATTATATGTGATTATTCATACATACCAAATTTCAGCCGATAAAATCGTGCCATTAACCAGAACAATTGACATAATACTAAGGATTTCAGTGGAAATACTGGAAATTGGATTTGGAAATTCACCATCGTGAAGTTGGGACCAAAAATCGAATGAAAATCGGTTTGAGGTCCGTTTCAATATGTCAATTTAATCTTCATAAGAGGTTGTGTGAAATAACTTGCTGTTAAATATGAAGGGATTTGATTGAGACTTAATTTTTGCATTACAAAGAAAACTTGAATGGCTAAATGGTGTAAATTACTCAGAAACAATGGCCTAAATGGCACAATTTTATTGGCCGAAATTTGGTATGTATGAATAATCCGTGGAATACCACTCGAGGTTGAAAATTTATCGAAAATTTCTCTCAAGGTTTTTCCAAAGTGCGCGAAGCGCACACAGCACTTTTTAACGGACAAAACGTACCCCTCTCGAGACTTTGGAAAAACCTTTCGCCGAATTTTCCATAATTTTCGAACCTCTCGTGCTATTATAACTGACAATTTCTATTGGCTGAGCTCTTCAAGAATATAAGACGTTATCGGTAAAATGCATACATATTCTCGTTTGTCGGAATAATTCATGTGTGGAGAATAAAATAAAATATTAAAGGGACTCATCCTCTTTCCCTCACTTATCCAGGCAAGTGCCCTTATTCGAAATACAAATCTTATATCTTTTGCGAAGGAAATTTACGATCTATTAGTTGCAAGTATATACAAATTACGAAGAATTAATTGGACGATTACTGATTGTTACGGGGTAATCAGTAATTACATAAATTATGATTTGATCATTGTTATTTCATTTGTGTTTAGAGATTTCTTTACAAATTCTTTAGTTCACAATTTATTAAGCCGGCACAGATGACAGAAATTGAGCCTTCTTAGTTTTACCAAAATATTACTTTTTGTGCTTGAAAAGTCAGCGACGTATAGTGAATAGTTAATATTTCATAGGACAATTTTTTACTTACCGAGTACGTTCTATCTCATACATAAATTATGTTAGCATTTCGAGAGATAAAGCTTCATCGGAGATAACGGAGCTGCGGTGATGAGTTAATTTTGGAATCGAAATATGTTGAACATGTCTAATGACAATTCAACCATAGAGATGTTTCAAGTAGACCTCTTCAGCTTTATTTGTTTTCATGCATACTCAATATTTAATTGAAATATAATTTCGATATTTGCAATGGTAAAATTTCATTTGAGAACATTGTAATGCAGTGGTGTTTTATTTAAAAATTTTTTTCTGGAGATGGTGAGGGGTTTTCATTGCTAAAAAATTTAATTGAAATTAGAACGTTTTAAAAAATTGGTAGATAATTAAAAATACTACGACGTGTAATTTTTTTTTATTTGATTTAACAAAGAAAGATTAGTTGGTGTAGAAAAATATATAATTAAATTGAATGGAGCTATCGTCTAAAAGTGCTAATAAACATTCAAAATCTATTTCAATTATGTTTGTGGACCAATGTCTGTCAGAGATGATATTTGTAGTGTAATGATCTCAAATCCGAATAGAATTGTGAAAAACACGATGACAAATTATGTCGAGTTGAAACAATTTCATTATGGGTTTTAAATAGACTACTTGCTTCTCCTTTTTTCGATAGAGATTCTGTACGAAGTACAGAGTCTCGTAAACACATCTGGGTCACAACATTCCCAAGATTGTTACTATTCATCAAGAGCAGAGAATTTCATGATTTTTCCTCTGAAAGAGCGTTGTCGAAAAAATTTATCATAGAAAATTCTTTTGTAAATTTGTCACACTGAGACAAACAATTGTCCAAAAAAGCCGTCCTCTAATTGAGAAGGAATATTTTTCGATTTAGATCATTGCGTAACATCACAAAGGGCACCAAACTAATTTAAACAATTGACGAGATAATATTGTTCGGTACTAAACAAATTTTCTTTATCAAAATTATTGTTTTCTCTTACTGCATAATTCTCATTACAAGATATATTGAGGTAGAATTGAGTTTACAAGGTGCTTTTACGGTTATCACATTTTGCGCTCGAGTTTGATGGCGGCGGGACTTATTCATTTCAGAAGGGAACTTGATCGATACATCTAATATACGTTATTTGATGTGTAAAAAATTCGACGAAGAGACCCTGGTGTTCTGCCGAAAACTCGACATCCTATTTACGCTCGGGCTGGTCGCCTCAGAGAGCAGCTGTCCAGATGATAAAGGAGAAGACACCCGACGTTGCCGAATTTTATCGAACAGCTGGACCACGTGGCCTCCGGGATATCTCTATTTTTTCGTGTATTTGCACTCCAAGTGAGGCGGGATCATTTTCTGGTATCTTATCACTGGGTAGCGCGAGGGGAATCTGATATTTAAATACTCTCTGCACTATTTCCTGTTTATCAAAGTTGGGCTTATTCTGGAGCAGCTGGCTGGGGTTGGTGCGAGAATGAGAGGGTTGGGGGCAGGTGGTGGCAGGTCAGTAAATAGAAAAGAGACGACAGGTTGTCTCGACGTCTAGGTCTCTCCCTGAGATACCGAAAATTGGATACTTGAAAATCGTCTGTTACGTATAGGTGAATGGATTTTATTTCAAAATTTGAATATTTTTATATTTGGTTGCATGTAGTTCTTGTAAAAACGTTTTTCAAATAACATGGCTCTCACTTTTAGTTTTCTCGTTTTATTCGCTAACCGAGGCTTTTGAATTTCATGAAAATTTTATGAAGTTTTCTTAAAAAATCAATATCGCTTTCTTCAAAATACACCGGCACCGGCCCATTAAACGGCGATTTTTTTAAACGTATCATAAATCCAAACCGATTTACCATGAGGCCGTTATTTAGAGACCCTTCTGGAAGTAATTCTCGAAATCTATTCAATGTAATCAGAATGAGCTCATTGAATTTTGTTCAGCGGTTTGCCAATGATATTGGTAATCATTCTACTATCATCCGATTACACTCGTGGGCAAATTGATTGTTTTATTGTATATTGCAATGGTGAAGAGAGCATTTCAGGTTAATAGTTCCATCCAAATTTCACATCATCTGTAATAATTAGAGGCTTGTCTAGTGATCAAGGTCCATGAATTTTTAATTACCGAATTTATAAGAGTCGATAAACCCAACCGTCTACATTTCGGTACAATATTACATTAGGATTGGATTTTAGATAAGTTGATTAACGATATTGCCGACGAATTTTTCAATTATTAATTTGATGATTAATCAAAATTTGCCATAATGAATCACTGCCTCAACATAAAATTACAATTTGAAATTACCAATTAATGGATGAAGTTGAAACATTTAATGGGGAATATATCGTTTTCAAATTTTGCAGTATAAATTTCAAATAATATTAATGAAATAATTATTATCATTGTCTAGTGCCACGGATGATAGTGCCATCAGAATATATTAGCAATATCTTACGCCATAATCTGTAAATATGGTTAACTCAAATACTTACCTTCTACTCCAATCTTTTCTAAATTATCAATTATGAGAATATGGGACTCTTTATTAAACCCACAAAATGCTTCGCAAATCGATCCACTCTTGTATTTCATGGGAATCGCTCGCAAGTAGAAATATAATCGTTTCACAATGTTCGAAAAATTCCAATGAATTAAGCAATAATCCGGTAATGCAATCGTTGAGCAGAATACAAACATATTCTGGTTTTATCATAAATTTCATCCGATGGTAAATTTGCGCTGACCCATGTGTGTTATTACGAAAATTGCAAACAGTGTAGGCAGAAATTGATCGATATGTAGAAATGAAATGAAACGGAAGGAAAACTAACGAAAAAAAAATGCTTGAGTGGAGGGCCTGTCCAAGGCAATATCGACATGAGTTATTGTTCAGCAGGCACAATACTCTGAAACAAATGAAACCAGAGGATTTATAGAAAAGAAGTAGATATTCGTGTTGTGAATATGGCCTGGGAAGCACCCTGGTAACCACATTGGAAAATATTTGAATGGAAAACAAATCAGGAGTGGAGAATTACATTACTGGATGAAGAATATGATGAAATACACCAGAATATAGAACGCAAATAAATTCAATTGGACAATATTATTCGTCCAGGGGTATTTGGTTTCATTTTGTCGAATTGAATTTAGTCATTGAAACGATCTTATTGCAAATTGGTAAATTCCTACATAAATGATTTTTCCTTTGGTCGTATGAATACATTGCTCGTGTTTGATTTCTCTAGAGAAGAGGGAAATCCTGTATTTATTATGGTTCACAATATTTTTCGCAATTTGTCTACATTAATATTTTTTTTAATAGTAATTTTCTTTGTTTTATCGAAGTATTTTCTCGATTTGAAACCTCTCCTCTAGCCGGCCTCTCCCTCCTTTCATTTTCCTCTCCTTATTATCTGCGATATCATGGACGTCTTACACTTAGCAGTGACCCATTCGAGCTAGGACTGCACGGGAAACCACGTTAAACCCCAGTCGCACATTCGACCGATTGTGCCGTACCCTAATGTATTCATCTGTCACACTGACTAGATGAATACACTAAGCCGCAACACCGTGCCGACCGCCTGTAATTTTTGTGCCAGCGAGATGTTTCTCAGCGGTCACCCATCCAAGTACTAACCCAGCTCAACGCTGCTTAGCTGGGATGTCCGCCGGAGCAACAACTCGCTTTTTTTTTTGCTTAACCAAGTTTTTATTTAGCCACAGATTATATTTAAATATTTACAACATTGAAAACTAGCATAAAAAAAGCAAATTATTTGCATAATATTTTAATTTTTTTGAACGACAGCCTTGAGAGGCTCTCAAGTACCTAAAATATATTATAATAATTATAATTGAGCTTAAGCCATTGACTATTTCTATTTCAGGATTTTGCAATGAGTATTGCTTGTTTATTTTTCCTCTATGTAGAATATAGTGCTCTAGAAAGAAATAATTGTTTTTGCCTATGAAACTTGTACGAAATTTCTTGAGCATTTCTGTTTCCAGTAAAAAAAACAGTATTTTCTTGTCAATTTGTGATCCATAAGGTTCATTACATGAGTGAACCGAAAGGTACATATTTTTTATTGACGTCTTAACATCTACTTGCCAGTTCCTGCGGGTTTAATAAAAATGTTGATAAATATTTACATTAACTGCTCCACCTCCGATTTGTTTGGAATTTGGGATGTGCACAGTGTTCATAGCGCATGTACACTGTGCAAATTTCCAACAGTCGCAAACGATCTATGGGTATGTTAATTGTCCACATTAACGACTTTGCCCTATTGGAGGTTAGAATTCAAAATGAGGGATCCTACCCAATAAAGTGAATAGCGCTTGGCACGAACCAGGAGCATCACGTGGAGGTGACTGTTTAGGCTCCCAAAAAGTTGATATTCGCGACTGAAAAATCAGGAATTCCAACAGACGCATGGCTGTAATATACTGCCTGATAAGGCAATGCAAAGATGCAATGTTCGGTGTTGAAATGACGCTCATTACTCACTTGTCCCGAAGGTGCACTTTTGAACACGCCTCGGTCCTTTCTGACCGTAAGTTCTTATAAAACATAAAAACTGCACTTTCATGGATTTGCTGTTCGGCTGTTTACACTCCATTTTTCCGGCCCTACCGGTGGTCACGAGCATGAAACTGTGCACCATAATGTTCGACTTGTTCATACGGTGGAATTATCATAACGTGTCATATGATGAAAAAAATCAGTTAAGTTGTTGCGGACACCGCAGTTAAGTTAGGATGTAGTTATTAAAAAACAATCGGACAAACCAAAGTTTTATTATTTACGGATTGAGGGAAAAAAAAAGTACTCCATTTTGAATACTAGAAATGTAAGTATGCGGGAATAGGTGCGGCTATCACTCTGGACCCCGGCACAGAACTAGCCAACCGGTGATGAGAAGGAACCATCTGGAACGCATCACTTCAAGCAGAGATCATATGGTTTTTCTCTCCAAATTTAACGACTAAGTAATACCTAAGTACAGCCCAACTTGGTTTGTTACTATAAAAAATACCATAATCTCCAAAAATTACTAGACCACCACATTGACAGTAGAAGAATGGTTTATCACTTACTGGCTTTAAATGGGCACAGAACCCCGCGCACAACAATAAAATTTAAGTTTATGACTTCTGTGTTAAAAATCAGAGAGTGGACTTCCGAGTCGAAATTTTCGTGGGTTTTCTGACGTACGTTCAGCGTCCACAGACGTTATTCTTTGATGTTGAAATTTCCCGCCGATTTTTCATCTTCTCTTCAACCGGCGTTAACGTGATGACAATCTGACGGCGAAAAACCGTCCAACCTCATGGTGTATTCAACATATTTCCAACGTCTATAATATCATCATCCGTTTAACGTACTTACAACTAGCTGTCTGGCAATTACTTTAACTCCTCGTTAATTACTCGCCACTGTATGTTAATTAATGTAAACGAAATTCAATGGATTATCCATTTTTGAAGGGATCACTATTATCATAACAGTAGAAAATTTTCAATTCAATTATTTTCGCTTTTATATAAATTAGTGAATTCAGCGCATCTCTCTCTCCTTCATGAACCTCTTTTGAATCCAACGTACGATAATCCATGGTACACTTCAGTGTTTTGTCCCACGCAATCAGTGCTCAACATAACGAATTTTCTCTTCAAATCCCCTTGGCGGTCACTACCTGTACTTTACCAATTACGGTCCCCTTACCTCAGGAGGCACCTTTTTATTAACTATTTCGAGTCATCTAACAGTACAGTATCCGCAACAAAGTCTTAAAAATAACAACTTGACACATGTAAGGTTAATCTAGAGCCGTGAATCTAAATATTTATCAAATGTTCTTTTCAATCATTATTAATTCACAGTGCAGAAAATATTTTACCATGAAATTTGGACAGAATTAAGTAAACAAACCTTAAACTGATTTTTAGAAAATTTTATTTCAAAATAACAACTTTTGAAATAGCTGCTGAAAATTGTTTTCTTTTTGTGGCTTTAGCTGGATTTCCCGGGGACGAATCATCTGAAATTAAAAAGTAAAATATTTTCTTAATCTGTATAGATTTGACTGTCAAATTGACTATCTTGCGATTTTCCCATACAAAAAAATGGCGGGCATTTGAATTTTCGACCATTTTTTTCACATTTATTTGTTTATGACTTTTTTAAGAATATCAATAAATATTCATGATTGTAGTCAACTGGAAAACCAAATCTATAAAAATTAAGCAAATATTTTACATTTTGATTTCAGATAATTCGTTCCCGAGAAATTCTGTGAATATCGCGAAAAAAGAGAATTTTCAACGGCCACTGCGAAAAAAAAATTAGTTGATTTAAATTTTTTGCTCATATCTGTCAAAATTTGATCTTGAAATATTTTTGAAACTCCAAATTAAGAATGACTGAAAAATCAAAATTTTAAAATCTCCAAAATGTAGCTTTACAGTAAATCTATAAATAGGCTTATTTAGGAGGCTTGTATACTTCCGTTCTTTAGACATAGAGGATTTCCAATTTATCGTTAGCGTTTTTTTCAGGAATTCATATGATAAACACGTACTTTTGCAGAAGAAAATTGGCAGTGTTCTCTGTCGGGCAAAATCATCATTTCAACAGGCAAAATATTAGTTCCCCCGACGTTGCCGGGGCAGTACGTAAACGTATCTTTTACCACATTCCCATGGCGACATTTAAAATCCACATCGTCGTAACTCTTGGTGCGAGTAAGACTCCGCCTCCCCCTCTTTGGACCAGAGCTTATTGGCGAATGAGATTTACAGCCTTCGTATATACGCTCGCTTCACTTGCATTCTACAGAACTCTTGGGTACAAGAACCCGAGCTGTCCCGTCTTATTCAGATGAAATGAACCGATATCACAAATACAACGTTAGAAACAACGATAAAAATTTGAGTTCCATAAATAACGCGAAGTCAAATAAACGCTTAATTGCTTAACTCAATTGGTGAATGTTCCGACATTTTGCACTAACACACTTTTGCACTAATTTTAATTATGTATTTAGTTCTCTTTTATCTGTAATGAGGCGATGGAATTTTCCGTTCAGGAGAATCAAATGTACAGGAATAAATACGAGAATATTGCATCTTGTTTTAATATGGATGAGTGAGAAAATTCAAATAATTATTCGGATTTATGAGTAGAATATAATTAATTACCAAAATACATAGTTGAATAATTTACTCGGATATTATATGTATATTTATTACTACTTCACTTCCTCATGTAAATCCTCTTTTGAGTATTCCGTGAAAATTTATAGAAATGAGAGAAATTCAGCAGAATGTAATTTTAAACTGATTTATTTATATATATATAAAAATAATTCATTGTCATTTTTCTTCAATTATTCATGGTTTTTGTACCTTCCTGTTCAAGGAATTTTTGCAACGAAAAAGGGAATTTGTGTCGCATTCGACATTCTTGTGATATCACAGGGTATTATTGCATGAATTTTAGAGAAGATAAAATAGGATTCAGAATAAGTCTTAACATAAAATTTTTTCGTAACAGGAAATTTTAACTGAAAAAAGACATTGGAGGTATACTGAAGTCAGCATAAGTTTTAACATGAAATGCTACCCCGACCAGCGCCATTTTGCGTATGATCGCGTTACCCCTACTCCTTCGTTTGATGTTAAAAGTTATGCTGACTGAACCATATAAAGAAACATAATCTCAACTTCTCGCAATTTTACCAGAATGATCGAACTAAACTTCACAGTTTACATTGACAGTCTGATATTTGAATTCAACTTTTCAATTTTAAAATTCCTCGCAAATTCGGGATATAAGATAATGTTGATGTTTCGGCCCACATGCGGCCCAATTCAGGTAACCAGTTGCTTGAATTTCCTATTGAAACTTAAATACTCGATTTCCTGACTAATTTGATATTAAATTGGAATAGAAATCTAAACAGGAAAAAGTAAAATTCAAATAAGTTATCGGTTAATTTTTCAAAACTTTCTGCCACTTCAAACAAGAGTTGCGTGTCTTTATTCAGGTTGTATGTATGGCAATCAATTTGAAGTTTGAATGAGAAAGGGAAGGAGCTTTTGTTGCGCTTCATTTATAACCCAGAGAAGAAACGAATGAATGCACATTTTTCGAGTGTAACGGGACAGGAGTGGAGGATGAGAAAGGATAGTTTCGGATAAAGAAGGAGGGAAAGATATAAACCAACTGGGATGAGCCCTCCTCACGGGTTTGCCTTCCTTCTAAAGTGCAGCAATGCGTGGACAATGAATTTTCCCCCCTGCTCCAGTTGTGTAGCGTGTGTACAGCTGTATCTGTGTGAGTGGCTGCATGGATTATATGAAATTCTTTTTCATGCCAGAGAAACGGAGAGCAGTCACGATACACCGTGCTACGTGCCTCAGCAAGAAGAAAAATTTGCCGCCGTGGAATCTGTGTACCGTTGTACATTTATTTATTGTATATTGTAGGGCCCATATGTGTACAATTGCGATTTTTCTCCACTAGCGCCAAACCCACCGCAAGCGGCAATTTTGATGTGCTTTTATTGGACGGAGGAAAATATTTAGTGAATTCTGACGACTGAAATTTCTTAAAAATGGAGGCTCAATTGTTTTTCAAGTTGTTATGGTACCAATAGAATGAACAGAGAGGAAATTCAATTAATTAATTTATGAGTTAGTTAGTGGTTCTATTTTTTTAAGCATTCCTCGGGAAATTCGCACAGTATCTATCTAGAGAGTTAGAGAGCCTTCAACCGATGGGAAGTACTTTTTAACCTATTGGAAAATGAAAAGGGGAAACATTTATTGTTTTTTAATTCAAGGTTAAAATGGTATTATCATTCCTTTGTAAATCGAAGTTGTTCACGCTCTCCCAGAAATGCCACGTGAACTGTGTACATTATATTATTATATATATATATTATACAATGCATCAATGTATTAATAAGGGACTAAACATGACAATGGAGACATACAATGATTCACTAATCGACATGCCCCCAAAATAATCAAGCGCCACTCAATCTCTTTTGCTCTCTCCCTCTTTTCTAATTAATTTCCTATTACTAAAACAGATAAGAGCCAGTTCAATTCTTTCATACTCAGTCCAATGCACTCCCGTTTGTCAAGAGAACGTAGTAAGTTATCAATGAAAAATTGCGATAATGCGATGATTTCAACTCCTGCAAATTCGCGTAATATTTGACAAAGGGAAGGGAAATTCGGGAAACGGGAACATTTACCTTCTCGAGAGGGTAACAAGACCACGGGAAAACTTGGTTAGAAACACGAATTGCAAATTTTATCGTCAACTTGTAACTCGCAATTCAACTTGGGCCAATTAAAATGCGAGATAAAAACAATTAGACAACTGTTGGAGTTTAATCGAAACGTTCATGTTTTTCCAAGTGCTTTAAATTTTAAAGATGAGGAAAGAATGAAGGTGATGAAAAAATTGTTGAGATGGAAGGCATTTCATTTTTCACGTTAATCAAAGTTTTAATCAACGTGATGGGAAACCACGGGAGAAGTTTGACGGTTGCAGGGTATTCTCTGGAAATTCATAGGAAACTTCAGTTTTTTTCTATTCATTGTGCACATAGAAGTCTTCATAATAGTTTCGAGAGATGTTGACTAAAAATGTTGAATTAAAATAGTATAGTTCGTAACAAGTGCCAAGAAACATTTGTTGCATAGTACTAATATAATTTTTCATCGCAATGTGCCAAAAAGAATCAAACGATTTAGGTGAGTTCTCCTTCAGAGATATGACTTATTTATTCAAGCGAACCCTGTAAAAAACTAACATTACTGTGGATTTTGAAAAGTATTCCCAGGCCATTAAAATTCAGGACTCGTAGAAATAAGAGTCAAGCCTTTGTTTTATTTTTAGGGCTCTCCTTATTCAATCAATAGATCTTTTATTAGAAGTTCAGGCCATGTATTTGTTTCTTTTTTCTTAGTTTTTGGAGTTTGCTCCAAGTGTAAAGAATTTAGTGCAGCCGTAGCGTCATATTACAACTGCGTACGTGGCTTTTTTACTATTAAGTGTCCTTTGAGACAAAGGGGGTAGTGTTAAGTATTATAAAGACTATTGATTTAGAATACAATAAGAGTGGGAGGAAACGAGGCCAGGATAAGTCACAAGTTTCAGATATTTAGTTTAAGAGTTCAGCTCTCATCTGGTCATCATTTAGTTCTCATCGGTTCTCTTCAGTCTCTTCAAGACTTGCGTCAAATCTTTTATCATTATTTGTGTGTTTTAAAATAAAGTCTAGTTAATTGAAATTCTCCGTCTTCTCAATTGCAATCGATATTATCCCACATTAGTGTTACCCGTATGTAACGATTATGTATTTCATAATGGGAGAGATCGACCAGCTGTCGTTCAAAGAGCTGGAAAGAATTACGTAGATATGGAGATACGGGGGAAATTCGTAGCCGTAGGTGGCATGTCCTCGAATGGTGAGGGGATTATATATTATTCCCGGCGAGTATCAGAGGCTGTGGGTCTGTACATTTTGACGATGATTGAATTGCAAGAGTGCGGGATAGAGTGCACATATTTCAGAGGGAATGGGACCATCTACTTTAGCTGAAGCCCACTGCAGAGGTAGGAGCGAATATGAAAAAAAAATTCTGTCTATTTCAATTAATCTTGGCATGAATCAAATGGAAATGTTAAATCCATCCAATCTTACATTGATTATCACAGATATGGCAATTGAAGAAATAATTTTCTGAATTTTAAAATTTTTTTGAGACCAGTCTGAAGTGAAACATCAGGTGAATTTTGAAATATTCAATAAAATGACAATTTTCTAATCCACATACACTTCGCAAAAATTCAGGTGGAGGTTCTAGTCAGTTTGGATAATGAGCTTGAAAATTTGAGATGTAATTTTACATTTAATGGGGAGCCAACACAATAATCGTGAATTTTCAAGTTGAATTCAAACTTTTATAAGACCAAATAGAACACAAACTTAACATATTAAAAATTGCAATCAGAAAGAAATTTTTACCAGTAAAATGATATTTCTACTAGTTCTATCCGCATTTACAAGTACAATTTTCTGATGAATTAATGTCTCACATATGACCAATGAACCCACCCACAAGATGTGTTCGATAGTAACGTCCGGGTAATCTCGAATTGTAATTTAAACCTGGAATATCACGAATTCGCCATAAAACAGATACGATAACGAAGGATATTATAAGACGAAGGGAGAGAACGGAGGTGAGGACATACACCGTTGTAACTGGTGGGCCATTAATGCAACCATGAAGAGGAACGATCATACATGCAAGCGAGGGAGCTTCTGACTTGCGTGGCTTTTTCACTGGAGCGACGATGAATCTAAAGAAAAGAAACATGGTGTACATATGAACGAGTATTGTCCCGTGGTTTCTCCTTGTCGTTATGTACGAAACGGTCTAGATTAGCGAGCCGTAACGAAGACATCCGGTCGCACGCCCTACACACGCACCCGTGCCCCAGACCGGGCAGATAGGATGGAGAGACAAAAGAAGAACAGCGACAATGGGAAACAATGGGTGGAAAATGTGTACATCAGAATTATGGCTAATTTTATTCTGTTCTGGAGAATCTATTGGTCTTGCTGCCAGACAAAGTCGAGGATCTAGTGCGGTTTGAATACACGGAGGATAAACAATGTTTAATAAACATCGAACGTCATCTCGATTTTTCATGGAGAGAAAAGTTGAAATCATATCACTAACATTTCATATAAAAATTGAAATATAAGGAATTAAAAAATGATATTATCCAAGGTGGGAAATGTCAGAGTTGCCAAACCGGGCCAGGAGTGGCACAAGCCAACTGAATTTAGACTAGCGGGACTTGGCCAGTGTTGGGGTTAGATTAGAACCTTTCTTGTTCACCAAAGTCTGGTGACCAACCAAACTCACCGGATTACTAGACAAGTATACTTATAACTGAGCTCTCGCCATGTAGTTTTTTTGTGCTCCATGACTCTTTTTAGAAACCGAAAAAAAATTATAATTAACTTTGTCACCTAAAAATTTATGACTTGAGCCCAAAGGTTAAATCCCAAAACATGGTATCCTAATGATTTGACAATGAGATGCTGCTTAGCTGGCGTGTTGAAGCACAATGTGAGTAGTTTTAGCTGTACTAAGAGGCAAGTCAATATTTTTATTTTAATATGCAGTCATGTTCAGATTGACGTGTAAAACTTGCAGACACGTAGCTAAGTTTTAAAAAATGAATCTACTCTAACTGAGAACATGAGAGATATGATTGTCGGAAATCTTAGATTTGAAGCTTTCGCGACCATGATTAATGGTAGTTCTGGCTTCCGGATGGATGTCGCGTTTAGTTGCAGCATTCCACTGACGTTTCGCAACATCGCAGTTTGCATCTTCAGGGCTATAATCTCCGATTCTGAGCCTCACTGTCTGGGGGTAGTAACTAGTTTTCTCCACTAGCTGTTAATACCTGATAGTGGCAGCAAGTGCGTTTTTTTCAAGTATATTATGCATATGCCATAGAATGGTTACCGACACTCGAGGTCCTTAGACTTAATAAGCAACTGAAGTACCATCAAAATTTATAGCGTTTTCTCAAGTTACCCATTAATTTCTCATTGAAATACTCCATTTACCATTCTGTACAACATTCAAATTCCCATGCGACACCTTACCAACAGCCTCCCCTTATATCCAGAGAGTTCCTCCGAACTCATCCCACGCGCAGCTCTGCCAGAACTTTCTCAAGTAGCAGCCATCCAAAGTTTATGCTTCGATGATATCCCAATGGTCTAAGATATCATCTGTTATTAGAGCGTTAATCTGGAATACTCGGGGAATGTAGATACCCATTGCACATTATTCCTGAGCGGTTTAATATGGCTCTATTGTAGCTGTGGATTCACGTGGAGGAGGTACCGAGATCCTCGGCAACCAGTGGCTCTTGGAGTTATCGCAATATCCACTTTGACTTTAAAGATGTGGAACTGGATGCAATAACTCGGTGGAACACTTAACCGAGACAAATACGCTCATCCGGAGACGGTGATCTTGAATTCGTGATATGACTGATTTTGGAAAATGAAATGTATTTTTTTTTAGTTGCAAGAGAATTCCTAGTGATTAAGAGTGTTGATTTCTATTTTTGACCAGCATGTCTCCGGCATTTCTCATAAACTTTTATCACATGTGAGCTTCTTTAAAATCACGGGGTATTCACTATTGAAAATTTAAAATTTTCCGTAATTATAATGAGAAATATGAATCAGGGGAAAACCATAAATTTTATGGCAACGATTGGAGGAAAATTAGTGGCAACTACTATCGGTAAAAAAATATAGTCGATGATCTTGAATTTCTGGAATTGATAATTTCCAGGGAATTAATAAGCTCGGGAAATATCCTTGAGGGTAATTGGATATGTCTAGACAGTGAATGTAAATTCGAGAGGCTCGAGGGACACTCGAGAGTGAACAGTCAATCGACTTCGATTGGTGCCCGTCGATTTACGAATGTACTTCCTTGTAGTTCTCACTGCAAACTGTTGAATTGCGATTCAGTGGTGAAGATAGTTCGCTAAGTGTATCCGGGAGGCAGCGGAATATCGATTCTTCCGGGATTCAAGTGTGACTAAGGGAGGGAGACGGTGACTGTGACATTGGGATATTGATGGATTTGATCTCCTATAAAAACATGTAGAGAACAATTTTTCACAATTTATTGGCAGTTCCCGCTCATTATAGTATAACAAATAAATATTTAGGATCTTTGGCATTGGAAATTAAAACTCCTACAGAATTGAAAAAGTCGCGAATAAACTAATGATATCGAAATAAAACCGATGGAGAATCCATTATTCATTTTATTTTTGTTCTAGTTCTAACAATTGAGTTCTTTTTTTTTATGAGAACAATTGAGTTCAGAGCTTAAAAAACAACTCTGGTAATGATTTTGATTTGACTGAAATAACCGATTCTCCTGAATGTGGAGCATATATTTTCATCCCTTCTCATTCCGAATTGAACTCACGATACGAAAGATGGAATGGAATAGTATCCCCATCAGGTTCACCCAATTTGAAAATATCCTAGACAATAAATATTGGACATGCCCCCGGTTGAGCTACAAATGTGGAAAGCGGTTTAATAGAAATGCAATGTAAAAATATCGTCCTAATGATTCAGGTGATGCATTTCATGGAGGACATCGGCTCTTCGCTGGCCGAAGCGACATGATAATAGACCCGCAATTTTATGCTCTGCAACTCGATCTCCTCCTATTTCAGCACCTTCGCATGCCTCCAGGCACCTCGTCGCTATTACGATTGACAGGAATTGATCGTCTGGGACTGCGGCCAAGGCATACTCTCCGCCTGAATTCACTATATTTCAGGAGTTTGGCAGGATTCTGCAAACTTTTGACAATAATAGAGATATCGCGGCGGTTCTATTTGACTCGAGTTGAGTGTTTTGCAGAATTGATGCGCAGAAAAATTGGACAATTTTTCACGAGACAAGTTATATGAACTCTCCAGATCATTCCTCACCTTCTACGGTAATTTATTCAATTGAAATGTAAAGACGAAGTCTATTTAAAAAACAGCTTTTATTAGAATACGAGTCAATCTTTCTTGCACAGATACTTGTGCAAACTAATTTAAAGTTGCTGGAAAATTTTTATTTATCACGTCTGGGAGAGACGTGACGTCTTTCAGAAGTTTGGCAGGATTTCTTAAACTTTTGACAATATTAGACCAATTACGGCTGATTTATTTTTCAGAATTGACGAGAAAATTAATAACACTTGTCCCGACAAATTTTCATTTCTCACGGTAATATATTTATGTGTTATAACAATGATGTTCACACTGAAAAACCAGGAATTTTAACGGAACCGAGCCTCTCTCTACCTCTCTCATAGCCCGGGTAAGAAAAATCTACCGGGCCAATGCCGGGCCGCCACTGGCAGCCAGAGTGCCGGATGTTGGGTGCCATTTCCCAACCCGTACTGGCCGACATC
>JAPYZM010001777.1:0-16546 GCA_030522845.1 Psyttalia concolor
GCTTTGGCGGCTAACGTTCTCACACTCCAGCTTGGCGCTTATTTTGAATTGGCGCTAGTGTCCTCCTGGTAACATTATCGGGATGGTCGAGACATAACATTCTCAGCCCTAGGGATTTTCAATGTAGGTATGTTGTCACTAGCTGACGTAATCACTCTGCCGCCCGTGGCCGCAACCCTCTCTAACAGTCCTAAAACCATAACCTCCCCTAATTTTTCTAATGCCTGATTGACCTGCCGTTTCGCTATAAACTTTCGTTAAATTTATTTTCAAGCACGACAAACAGCCTTACTTGCGACCTCTAAATCACGCTTTATTAACTATTATTTTTTTTTTACCATCGAAATCACGAATTTGTTTCAGGTAATTCAGCCCAAGCTAGCTTTCCATCACCATTTCCTTGAAACGACCTTCGATGAATTACATAATTTTTCTCCTTTTTCAAGAATTAATAATTGAAATAAAATGCAAAAAAAACTTATTTGAAAAATATTTAATAATAAACATTGACAATATACAGAGAAAATACGCCATAAGAAGTCGCTATGGGAATAATTAAGAACCTAATAACTGGTCCAGACTTACAAAATATCAAATCAGACAATGATAAATGTGTCGTTACAGCCAAATACACCTCTCCACATTATCACCTAATGCAATGTCACCCGGTGTTTTTCATGAACTGTCACTCCTACATTCTCTTAATTGTTTTTGTTGAATTAGTAGTAATTAATATTTACTTGTCTCTGTTTCTCCACCGTGTTCAATTTACATTGCGAGAAGCAAAATGAGTAGCCAGTAGCTATGGATCCTTCATTTTATTTTCGGATTTATCTCATTCTCTCTCTCTCTCTCTCTCTCTCTCTCTCTCTCTTCGTCTCTCTCTCTTAGGAAATTTGTTCTCTTTTTACGATTTAAAGGGGTATTTATTTCCTCTACCTTAATTAAAAATGACAATTACTTTTTACTTAGTTCTGCGTCGTTCTCTTGTGGTTAAAATTTTATTTCGATTTTTTTTACACGCACTCAGGGATTAGGGAGTCTTGGAGATGATTCTCCAGAAGTTTTTCGGTAAATAATATCACTTTCCACGCTAAAAGTCATTGGAAATAATTTTTTGTTCACATGTTATTACAAAATTTAAATTCTTGGAACTAATCCTGGCGATCTCATCCTCGAGGAAATAGTTTATTCAATTTGTTTCTCTTGACTTTTTCTTTCCTTTTTTAATGCAATTAACTTTTTGAGTTTTGTACAAACACAACTGGGACTCATGCATTGTGCGATTATTCATTTTTACATACAAATTATTACAATGATATTGTAGAGACTTACAGTCCCACGTACACTAGGATATGTTGTTCGAGTAAATGAATTTATTTTTTTTTCATTTCAAATAATACGATCAACAATGTCCAATTGTTTGTTGCCCCCCGGTATTATTAGGCCCATTCAGTATTATCAACCCTCAACTAATCTTTCTTTTGTGCAACTAACGATGAAATCAAGATTTTATTATTCTTTCCATTCAATTCATATCGAGAGTCCCTGGTGATGAGGCTCCCCACTCATTTGTTTACATTATTCATTTGAGCTTGACTTAATCTAGCTGCTACTCATGTTGTAATGAAGTTTCTGAATCATTTCTTGTTAATTATAGCGTACCAATAGAGGTAATTAATCACGAATAGTATAAATCGTCATTACATTAATTAATATACAGGGTTTAATCACTTTTCCTTCACGTAATCTCTCTTAAACTTGTTTAACGAGGAAAGGGGGGGGGAGATAATGATGTGAGAGAGCAACAATTGTCATGGAAAACAGTTTTTATGAGCAAGTGGATTCCAATGGATTAATTACAAAGAAAAAAATAATAATAAACAAAACTGTATAGGAAAAAGTAGAACGCTTTTAAAATAATTACAAAAGTATTCATATTTAGTTTTAATGACTAACTTCATACCCTCTCATGTTTAAAATTAACGTGATTTGTTGAGGACTCTGCAATGGCTTTTACAGTTAATCACTAGATTAAATTGATTTATCTATTACAGACTCTACGTGATTTGTTTTCTCATTAATTATCATCAATTAAAGAACTATTACAAGAAGTGAGTATATCGGAGATAATCTGCAATTGAGTGGAGCGATAGGGGGACTGTGAGAAGTGATGGATGGAAACGATTTGTCAAAAAAAGATGATTTTCAACCGAATTAGTTTGTCCTACTCAATGGCAGAAATCATTAAATTAGCCATTAATCGTCTCGTCTCTCTCGCACAATTAAATTTACTGATTTTTTATTTTGTGCAATGACACTATTTGTCGTTATGTACAGAAAAATCTCGCAAAAGTCTCGTTTTTTTTTAATTTTCATGTGATCGTGTCTCATGACTTCTCTTAAAGCCTTTTACGAATCAGATATTAACTTTTAACTTGTTAATGACTACCCTAATCTAGCGAGGATTATATTAAAACATAACGAACGCCATCAACTAATCCCCTAACATCTTCATATTTGGCTATTTCACACGACTTGAATTATTTTAAATACTCTCCTTACCTTATTTTCGCGAATCTCTTTTTTTCGAAAAAAAAATCGAAAAATCGATGAAAAGTGAACAAAAAAAAAAAGAAATTATCGTGAGGCTCTTAACATGTCCCTCCTACCTTCCAAATTCACTAATGATGCATGAAATAATTAGTTTGACCCAACTAAATATCAAGAATTTAATTTTTCAATACAACAAGTATGAATTTTCGACTGTGCGTATGACTTCTTATTAAAATGTGCGCAATCAATATTCCAAGAAGAAAATAATTGATTAGAAAATTGTCAATAGTATTCTCATGAGATTCAATAACCTCATAGTTCACTTAATAATAACCTAATTTTCATTATAAAAAAAAGGGAGAAAAATGTCATGTAGTGCCTTAACTTATTGGTAAATAAATAAATTAATCATCCAATTTAATTGTTTTTTTTCTCATTTTCAATTTTCAACTTGATTAATTATCCCACTTAAATTTATGAGTTGTACGTACGTTCATAAGTTGGCATGTACGTCGGTGATAATTATCGTCAAGAAATAATGTACGAGTTATCAACGTTTTCAAATGAATTTAAACCGACAAATTAAATAAATTGTGGGATTTATTGTGGATAGGGGGAAATTGAAGTGAAATGAAGCAGAGAAAAAGATATTAAAAAGAACGAAAAAAAAAAATTGCAGAATTGTTCGTTAGTTGAGGGTTAGATGACTCTTCTTCGAAGGGTTAATTGACCTTCAAGATTGTTGAAAGGATCAGTTGTCGAGAAAATTTTTCATTTTTCTTTTGAATTAAAAGTCAAATAGTCCTGAGGGTCAATTGACCTTTTGACAAGGTTAATTGATCTTCAAGACCTTTAAAGGGTCTCTTGAGCGTTTGCCAGGTTCACCTGACCCTCGACACCATGTGATTCCCAATCAAAAACTAAAGAGAAGAAAGATTTGACTTTGACTTCCAAATGAGTTTTGGAGGATTTGGTGGATTAAAAGACCCTTAAAATAGGGCTGAGAGTAATAATGATTACTTATTTGAAACATTATTTTAAAGGTCTTTTGATCTCACAATCCCTTAGTGCTGCACAGAGAACCAAACAAATTCTCTAAATTCTTGAAAAAAAAAAATTTCCCTGTTTCATTTTTCCTTTCTTACCCCTAGTTAACTATTAGTTGAAAACGCATTTGATTGTGTCCAGTTATACCTCTGTGACTAGACCCTGTTTTTACCAGAATCCAATTCGAATTGAAGGAAAAAAAATTTCAGTTTCTATCATCAATAATTCCCCAATTGATCTAAATTTAATTCGATCAATTCAATCGAATCTTTCAATGCGCTTTCGATCCATTGGAAAATCATTAAGATCTGAAATTTAAGCTCTAAAATATTCTATTTCACTTTAACGTTTTAATCTTAACGGTTTTGGTTCGTAGAACGACCTACACACAGATTTGGCATAGAAATCTATCCAACGCACGTATTTCTAAGTCGTACTCTAACTACCTAATTTATTTTAATTACTTTATTTCGGGAAAATTGATTTATTCCGCTGTCATCAAATTTTTATTTGTTTTTTTTTCTCTTTTCAGATAATTTTTTCAGTTCTTCTGTGTTCTGATTATGATTGTTATTTCTGAAATGATGTTTCGATGAGTAAATCAATTTTCAATTTATTGTGGAGAAATAATTTTTAACGATTAAAAAGCGAATATTCCAGTGATACTCGATATACAACTATATTACAATTTGGCGAATGATCCCAACGTGAGGGTTGAGGCTTATCTGGGCTCTTCAGGAGTTTGTGCGAATCTACAGAGTCCCAAGAACTTGATGTGACCCTTGATGAATTATTTCTCGTGGACTCAGAGGTTTTCGGTGGGGCTGAAGGGGTTAGAGAGGTCCTGGCGGGCCCATCAGTTCGAGGGAATGAAATGATGATTTTTTTTTTTGGAGGATTTCTGGTCGTAACCTGGGCGGTTCAGGAGTCTAGTAGGGAGTGAACCTGTTATAGCCACCTCTGTACACCGTCGCCTAGGTAAAAAGAACAAAAGAGAGATTTTGAGTTTGATAAAATTCGATTTTTTCAGGAGAATATGTCCAATCTTAAGAGTTCTTCATAAATATTTAACGAACTTTCCTTCACTTAGAATTTGGCAAATTACATATACAACTTTGATTATCTTTGATTTCGTTATTTCTTTTTTTCAATGTAAATGATAATGATCTTATGATAATTATCTTTCAACATAAATTATTGTCTAATTACTCACCCCATAATTTGTCATCGGTCCAATGCTATGTCCGAGGTAGGGGTCAGCGTATTCTCTTCCATATCTAGAAAAACAGCAATAAAAAAAATTACCAGACGTAAAATATGACGGCGAAAATCATCAATTATGCAGTGGATCTTTCATTTTTTTGAGGAAGGATAGGTGACGGATAAATACAAACACAGGTATCAGGGTTCAGGTGCAGGAGTATCGGAATCGTCATTCTTACGGCTACGAATAGCGCGACCACAGCCTTTCTTTCTGAAAAAGTGCATTAACCGAAAAAGAAAATGATAAAGTATGT
Source organism: Psyttalia concolor (assembly GCA_030522845.1). Classification (NCBI taxonomy): domain Eukaryota; kingdom Metazoa; phylum Arthropoda; class Insecta; order Hymenoptera; family Braconidae; genus Psyttalia; species Psyttalia concolor. Next base: position 5,121 of record JAPYZM010001777.1, read on the forward strand.
CTCAAGTCGTCAAGTATGAGCTATTTCTACGGATTTTCCTCTCGATAACAATATAATGTATATATAACAATAAAATGGTCCATGGAACGCTATATATTCAATTGTAGAATCAATAACAGTTCGTATATTCCATTAAACATTCATGAATACATAGTTTTATTGCTATAATCGACATTTATACGATCTTTTAAACATCTATAGAAATCTATACTAATTTCTATAAATTTTCCTATGGAGCCTCCCAATAGACATTGTTGTATATATAGTTTAATTGATACGGGTATATGGATGGAATAATAGAGATCTTTCTGTGGCATTTCTTAAAATGTATTGTTTTTTTAATCAACTTTTTAGAGTAGAAGAATTAGTAGTAATGAATAATTACCCGGTGACTGCTGCATATCCAGCAACCGGCTGTGCCGCCCCGTAGGCCGCCCTTGCGGCAACTGCTGTGTATGTAGCAGCTGCGGCATACGTTGCCTGTTGTGCCGTTGACAGAGGTGTCTTCAGGAGTGGTGAGGCTGCGGCTGCTGCTGCTGCCGCCTGGAACAGTCATACAAGCACATGCAAGCTCTCAAGCAAGGCTCGGAATACCAAAAATCTAATCTCGCGATTCAGGGGAAAATCAAACGTTTTCTCATGACATCAGGTTTCAAAGGTTTCATTGATTCAAAGATTTCTGTCCTTTTTTATTCTTTCATGGAAACATTGAACAATGAAAATGTTTGCGGATTTGTCTAGTATCCATAGATGAATTTAGGCCAGAGAATTTTTTCTGCAAAAAATTCTGCTTTCATCATTTTTATTGTAATTTCCCTTAAACAATTTCTTAATACTTTATTCCAATTTGATAGAATAACTTATTTTTTTTGGGTATCATCTTTTTAATGATTTTTATTTATCTGAAGGAAAACTATTGAATTCACTGCATGAAAATTCTCTGGGAGTTTCTAATGGCCGTGTGAACGTAAGAGATGCGGAAATACTGTTGTGAAAGTGCTATGAACAAAGTTATTATGAATGAAATAATGAGCAATTGAACACTTGAAAATTGAATGATTCGAAATTTCATGCGCAAGTGGAACAAAAGGTGATAGATAATCGTGCGAATGGTTCTTTGTGCTTTAGTAACTACGAAATTACACGATTTTAAAGGCAGACGTACATTTTCCTTTTCAACATTATAATCAGAAAAGGATGGGGCAAAATCGAACGTTGGAGTAAAACTAGATTTTAAAAGATAAAGAAAAAATCTCAAACTACTTTTTTTTAAGGTAATCCGACCCTGATAGAATGTCGAATGGAGTATTTGCGTATACGAGTATATCAATTATATAAAAAAATCTAGCAGCTATGGCAGTTATGAATCTGTAAAGCTAGTAGACAAATCTACCAACTGTAAGGAGATGTAATCTATCAGTCATCGTAGACATAATCTGCCATCCGTAGTAAACCCCAAACTATAAAAATCTCTCAATGATGCTAGATTGAAATCTAGTGGTTATGCTAAAATAGAACGGTGCGGTAAAAAAAAAATAGAGAAAGCAATAAAGAATCAAATGCAGTTTTTCATTAAAGTTGACCTGAATAAATCGTAAAAATGGGTTGTTTACAGTCCCCGAATGTCTGTCCCTCTGAATAACTTGCGACGAGACGCAATCGTTTGCAAAAAAAATGAGGCAAAAACCAGCGAAAAGAAATATAAGACGCGAAAGGAGAATGAGACTGGGGATCCATCCGGCGCCGGAAAGTTTTCCCGACGCCTCGAAAGTTTGTTCTATTCTGTCCTGTTATTCGAATAGTAGTTTGACAATAAGATGAAGAGGATAAAGGAATAGAAAAAACCCAACTTCTGCTTGGATAGAGATTTTCGTCAAAGACTGAAAGAATTCCGAATGTTTTTTTTACTTCAGAACTTCAAAGCTGCCTCCATCGACTTGAGAATAATATCTCAAATGTACCTGAAGAGTCCCGTAACTCTTAAATATGTAGGAAAAAGGAATAAGGAATCTCTCCGAATTTTTTTTATGCATGCAATTTTTTTTCTGCAAAAGATTTCTGGAAGAACCGAAAATATTCTCTTTGGAGGACTATCAATTTGCCAAGGCTTTAAGTGAGTTGGGGTTGTGACCTAGCTTTTTTCCATACCAAGCAAATCTACCGCTCCAGCAGAAAAGTCTACCCATGCCCATAATATTTATCTACCACTCTTGATTGGCATGAATCTACCGGTTGTTATATATCAAAATGCAAGATTATTTGTAATTCCATGTTAAAAAATGGTTTCGCCAATATCTTGGCAATTAACAGAAATAAACACACAATTTTTTGCATCCGAATAAGAGCACTGTAATTGGTCAATTTTCACATTTCTTAATTTTCATTGTAAATGATGCAGAATGGTCTGAAATGAAAAAATATGAAGTTTGAGGACCATGTCTGTATGTGTCACAACCCATTTTCCACTTTTTCAAAATCAGCTTTCAGAAAATCGAACAATAAATTGACAGGAAAAAATTCAAAAAAATGATCAAAAAAAAGTCTGATCATTCGAGTAGTTTTCGAGAAAACGCGATTTGCTTTTTAGCGGTTTTTCGCATATATCTCGAAAACGAGTGGACCGATTTAATTATGTTTTTTAAAGTTCGTCTTTAAGCCCTTTATGTAGATCAATTACACGCTATATACCCGGTGGTACTTTTTTTGTTCGCGCTCCCGGACGAACCGATAGTGCGATCGGAAAAATTTTGGTGGTGATCGATAGATCTCATCAAGGACAAGATCGGATTAGTTTCGGAGCGAAATCGCCCACCCCATCTTGAGTTTTGTAAAAGATAAGGATTACAAGAAATTTTGATTTTTCAATTTCTATCGTTCACGCTCCCGCGCAGGCGTGTCATCCGATCGAAGGCATTTCGACTGCGATCGATAGGCATTGGCATTGTCTACATCCCATACGGGCGTGAGTAAATTCCCCCCACCCCTTAAATTTCTAGGTTGATATTTCAATCTATCGGGAAGTTCGTTCCGAGGCTCGTCAAGGGCCGAATAAAAGAAAAAAATTGCGTTACGAGTTGTGTTGAGAATTAGTCGGGAAGATAGTAGTTTAACGAAACAACAATGGGAGCGAGCGTATCGAGCGACCAACAACGCCGACCAATTTTTTAAACTTTTTTCCAATTTTCCGTTTTCTCAAAATAATCGTTGTTCGCTCTCTACCATTCGCAAAAATCTATATATCAAGTTGAAACTTGGAGAGGACATGTCACTTACGAGAACACCGGCGGGTATTATAGATAGACTCAATCGGAATAATGGTTTTGGAAATATTGATTTTTTTCTGTAATATATCTTTCGTAAATATCTCGAAAACGAGTGGACCGAATTAACTTTTTTCTCATTTGAAATCTTCGTCTTGAAGCTCTCTATGTAGACCAATCAAAAGCTATACACCCGTTGGTACAAAGTTTTCGAGATATTTCCAATTTTCAGTTTAAAATATATTGAGAAGGTATTCCAACCTATCCAAAATCCATTCCGTCCACTAATTCCATTGTCCTACCCTAAAAATGTGGAAGGCAAATACCCCCTACCCTATTGCAAAAATTCTATGTGTACATTAATCAATGGGATTTGCAAATTTTTTCAGATATTTACGAGTGTGTACGAAAGCAAATGTGTAACATTCTTGTGTTCGAATCATTTCTGCCGTATTCCTTTGGCTCTGAAATGTTTGGTATTGGTGAACAGCTAAATCGGATCATTAATTTGGGCAATATTCAAGAAAATGGATTTGGGTTAAAGATTAAGCGTCTCTCAATCTAATGATTCGATATAGTATCATCATAGTATTTTTCGGTAGCTGCAAATCCATTGGGAAGCTTGCTACCAATGAAATTGCTAGAATTAAAAAAAAAGACAAATAATAAAGTATTAGTCATATGGCTTCTGCCGAAACGCAACGGTGCCCTGCTTGTTTTTCAACACAATGTAAATTTTTCTGGTTTCAGAACAGTATTATTCAAAATCTTTGACCTTACCACGCGCCAAATCAACATGTACAAATCAATTAAAAAAATACCAATTCGGCATAACTTTTTTCACAATTATTTGTAACTAACAGATTGATCAATCATGCTAATTAAAAATACTGTAATATTTATACATAACTGTATCTACTATTCGTCAGGCAAAGAGAGAAATATAAATACAAAGGGAGTTCGGTAGAGGAATTGGATATCATGGAGTATAAATGCTGTTTGTAAAGTGGACACACGAGTGTTTCAGTTTACTCTGCGTCACTGGATGACGAACTGGGGATGAAAGGTATTCTGTGCCTCTTGTGTATACTACAAAATTCAAACAACCGGTACCAACTCAAAGTGAGGGTGAAGCGCCACAGGGTAATGGGGGTTTTGGTTTCGAAAATTGCCACTAGTTTATTATTTTTTCGGATTTTTGGTTCTTTGGTTTTTGGATTTCCTACTGTTTTACTTGATTTGAGGGGGGTGGGGGCAGAAACCCATTAAATGTAGCAACTAAATTTAGCAAATTTTAGGAGAGCATTATGTAGAACGTAAACAAGAGGTTTTCGAGTGTAGATGGATTGAAGCTCGTAAAAACCGGTGGCAAATGGCTACGCTGCGCACGAGAGGCCCTAGTTTATGGATATAAAATCCATGATCTTGATGATGAGATCATGGTTTTTAGGATTTAGGTGTAGGGAAAATCCAGGCGATAAGAAGTTGAATGATATTTTTGTTCAGCTTTTAACATTTTACGGGGGGAATAGACAATTGGAAGATGTCTTTTGGAGAATATATGAGCAACCATGAAAGATGGTCAAATCTTGATTGAGGTCTTTTTTGTTAGTCTTGAAATTTTTAACGGAAATGATTGTAAAACAAAATTTGATATCTCGCATAAATTTCAAGATATTTATTCAAAATGCGGTAGGGAAAATGAAGAGTTCACTCAAAATCAGTAGAACAGAATTCAATAAATCTTAACTCGTCCAAATCGCCCCATTGGGTCAAGAGATATTAACAATTAAATAATCCCCCCCCCCCCCCCCCCCTATTCATGAGAATCCTCCAACACCGACCCATCTAAAATCAAACTTCTCTAAATACAATTATTTGATATTCACTGACTGTCTTCATAACTCAATACATTTCTAACACAGAATCTCCTCTATCTGGGTCTCTCTAAGGTGAGAATATTGATGCTGGATTGAAGAGACAAACAAGGTTATTTAAAGGGGAAACAAAATAAAAAATAATAAAAAGGCTGGAATTTCTTGTGATAGCAGTAGAAAAAGGGTTAACGGTCAGACCGTTACTCCTACCTCCAGTGCGGGCGTTTTTGCCTGAAACACAAACGGCAATCCTGAAAGTAAAGTTCTGGAAAACCCATTCACCCTTTAATCGTTATTTCCCCTCCCGAATTTTTCTTTCATCATTTTCCCCTGATATTTCTTCTTTACTCTTGAATATAATACGATAATGAGGGCTGTTTAGCATTGAAAATCGTGCAATTTCGTGAGAGTTTTACATTAAACAAGTACCGGTGCAGTATGAGGAGGCTATTAATTGTGGAAATGATTTTTTTTATAGGTTAGAATAAATATGCATTTGTAATTTAAACTGAGAGGAGCTGTCCAATAATTAGGCGTCGTCATTTCTGTCCCTCCCATTTCGCCTTGAGAATCAGGTGACTCTCATTTGACCGCCAAGATCGAAGCGCAAAGACAGGTGAAGGGCTTAGTTTTTCTCAAGGGCTAAATGAAAGAGATCAACGGAATAATCACAAAATTTTAAATATTTCAAGAGTGTACTAGACGAGATGGGAGACTTGATGGGCTTCGCCCATCTATCACGTTTGACCCTCGAATACCAATTGATTACTCAATTTAAATTAATTTATTCAATTAGTGAACTGACAGCTAAATTCGAAAAATCGTGAAATAAAATGCGAATGGAGTTAACTAACGTCGGCTGTAGCTTGCGGCCATTCCAGCTGTTCCGGAATAATTTGTTCATGAGTAATTATTATTTTCCTTTCTCGCAATATGTGTTTTGTCTAATTTAATCAATACAATCGAATTATATATTTGTGTTTTTGGAGCTCAAAGGAGAGATGTGTTTTTCTCAAATATTTTACTCTGAACTCTAGAGGCTTCGAGAGAGAAATTTATTCTTACCTGGAGCCTGTAGTTGGGGTCCTGTGTCGCTGCATGTGCGGCTAAGAACGGATCATAGTAGACACTAAAAAAATCAAACAGAAGATCATTAAAATCATTAAAATCGCGATCGCTGGTTTATTTTTGTAGTGAATATCTCCAAATCTAGCGGAAATATACTCCTCTTCGCCAAAAATTTTTAGCAGAGAATTTCAAAACCTACATACGAGGTCTTAACGTCAAATTTCGCTTGAATTCCGAAATATCCTCAAAAATTCGAAATTTCAATTTCTTCTGATTGACATTTTCAATCGAATCCTCTCGCATTTTATTAACTTTCAATTGTTTTCCCCTTCAATTATCACAAAAAAATGACATTGGTTTTTCTGTGGTTAATAACATTACCCAGCGTGTGACAATTAGTACAGTGCAGTAAAAATAATATCCCACGAGACACTAAAACGTGCAAATATTGACTTATTAGAATCGTTCATAATTAAAGTGTTCTTCAAAAAATTAATGAACTTACGCAGGTGCAAAGGGATGAAGGGCAGTTGCGGCTGCCGCTAGTGGGCCAGGGTTACGCACAAGCGCTAAAGCAGCAGCACCAGTTGGAAATGTTGTCCGAGTAGTAGCTCCAACTCTTCCACGTTGAATAGCAACGCCACGTAACGCCGCGGCTGTAACATCATGCCAAAAAAAAACGGCCTACCTTTGTAAACATATCATTCACTATCACCAGGAGATAGTAAAAATAATTATCCGGTGGTTGGTCGGTGGTCAGCAATAACGGCAGCAGCAGTAGCAACAGCAGTAGCAGCAGCGGCAGTAGTCCATAACTCAATTCTCTTTTCGGTGAGAATGTTATTGAAAAAATAAATAAAAAAACGAATTGTTTTCTGATGATGCGGGAATTTTCTAGGGGCAATATGGGGCCCCTTTTCCGAGACTAATTTTTAAAAGAGGACTGCCCCGGCTAATATCTCCTAAAAATTTACTATCAGATTATTGTTGTAGAATTGAAAATGAAAAATCTGAGAAGATTATTTAAGTAGATTTGTCCTCGAAGAATCTATCGATCGATCATCTGAGAAGAGTCACATGTGGAAGTTTACAGATAGAATCCATGGGTTGATCTATACTAAAAATTAATACGGCAGATAAAAAAGTTGTTTTTATGACAAGAGTATTCTAGAGGGCACGACGTGACTCTAGAATTAATATATTATTCATGAAAATAATCCCAAAAATATAATCTTCCAGAAGAAAAAACTTTTAAGAAAAGTCTGAGAGCGAAAGAAACCCCAGCAAACCGTCACGAATAGTTTCCCCAACTTTCCAAGACGATTTTCGAATGGTCTGAAACACAAAGTGCCTCACCAAGTTTCAAGTACAGCGACACTGGATACGAATTAGGTGGACAAGAGAGTACGAGGAACTTGTGAGAACGTGATGTCGGAATCAGAGAGTACAAGTAAAAGTCGATTAAGTGTTTTTGGGCGTTGGAAGGCGGGATTGGACGTGTTAATGTCTCTAGCCGCCTTCACGAGTGCCCTGAGAAGTCTACGTAACATCAGAAATGCAGGAGAGGGAATATGCCTCGTCAAAATTGGAATAACAAGCCTACCGGGAATTATGGACCTATTGTAGACTTGCAAATTATTAGCAAAAATCTAGCCAATCAATTCAGTAGAAAATATCTCGGGAAATGACAGAAGTAGTTTGGCATGGGAAAAATTTGCCAGTAGGCTTAAAGTAGATCTTCACCTGAGAATATTTTTCTAGATTTATAGATGAAAACCTAACAACAGTAGATCATACCACAGATTTTGATTTAAGATTTTGGCGATTAATTAATGGAGCAAATTTGCAGTCAATTTACTGATAGAATTTGCCTTGTCCTCTTAAATAACGTGTAAATTTGATAGATCCAGAGCCATCGACCTCTGGAGCCGGAAGGAATGAAGACGAAAGGCCCTCAATTCTTGCTCAGAAGTCAGTAAGAGGTCCCTTTGGATCGGACTACATCAAACCCATCAAGGCTGGGGCTTTTAGAGCTAAATATCCGCCCAAGAAGCGAAAAAAGATGCTGAATTTTAGAGAGACATCAGATTCCTCGACTGACTCAATCGTGACGGTTTTGAATGGAAAAAAATCCAAGAACTCCAGGGAATCCAGCGGGAGACATCTGCCCTCTGGGAATCGTGAGAGTGATTGCTATATTGAGGTCAGTTTTGACAATTGTGGTTTGAAGTTCACCAGAGGGGGAGAGTCTCAGAGCTGCTGGGAGGCCTGGAGATGCGTCAGAAAGACCAAGTGCTGCAAAATTTTCATCTGTTTCATTTGTGGAGTTATTCTACCCAGTTTCGTTATTGTTACTATTCTATTTATCCGGGAGAAGTGAAAATTGGGGTCATTTTGAGCCCCTGATTTTTTTATTCACCCTCAGGGAGTGTTTCATGAATCAGTGGTGAAGGAATGAGATCTTTTTCAGAACCAAATAGTCTTGAAAAAGAACGGTAAATTACCAAAAAAAACAATCCAGTTTACTGACCTACTCTCCATCATCACAGAATCTTCATTCTTTATCATTTAGGATGTTTTTGATGGACAACTGGGATTTTTATGGCCTACCTTGACTCCAGAGTTCTGCTTCGATGTACAATAATTGCAATCATATTGATAAATGACGAATATAAGCTTCTAATGACGTAAACAAATGATAAATTAGTATTTTTTTAAAAACAATATTTCTCTGCTTAATTGGGACAGAACAAACTCTCAATGCATTATTCAACAACAGGCTGGCATTCAAAATGAAGGCATGTGAATAACGAAATGGTTCTGGGATAATTGTCATAATGTGAACGTCATGCTCCTGTCCTAAAGGCAAGATTAAAGAATCATCAGTAGACAATGAAGATACAAAATATAGGTAAAAACACCTAGGCGTGCGTGTGTGAAAGATTTTTGAGTTTCTTGGGTGATTTATAGAGATGCAGAGCATACTCAGTGCGAGACACACGTTAAGAACACGCTAAACATGAATAGAGAGTGTTAGAAGATTAGTCGAAAATATCTCTAAAATGTCAAATTTTTGATAGAAAAAAAAAGAAAAAACTGATGAACCTGTTTGGAAGTGTGAGGTCAAATAATTAATTAGAAGATTTTTAATTATTTATTTGGGACCTTGTTAGGCGTATTAAAGAGAATTTTGAACTTCGAATTTGGAGAATTTTTGAATGAAATTCAATTTTTTTTTTTAATGGAATGCATTTATCGAACTTTTCGAACGTGCCAAATGTGGGATTATCTCGGTAATGAGTGGTTCATAACAAAACCTCATAAAGCATTGTATGTTAGACATCCGATTCTCGACAAAAATTTCCAATGTTTTCTTTTCTAAAACCTAGTCGTTTGACTGGGAAATTCCCCGTGAAGTAGTTGTAAGAATTTTTATGGATAGGATTGGTGGATTTGAATTAATCCAAGAAAATTTTCAGCGATTTTTATATGATATTAGGGGTACCTCCGTCTCGTCGCTGCCCTTGGGGCGAGGACGAGGGGTGCGGCCTGAGGGGATGGCGTCACTGCGGCTGCTGCTACAGCGGCTGCTGCCGCGGCTGATGGCGTTGCCGCCCCGAGCCAACTCCAGGGCATTGCTGGTAACCTGTATCCTGTCAAGAACCGTTAATTCTTCCCTCAACCCATCGAACAAATCCCCAAATAAATCAATTCTCAATTCAAATTTTTAATTGGCGGTTAGTGGCGATCGAAATTGACTGAAAGAATACAAAAATTAGTATAAAAAAATATTTCCCAAAGTGAAAAAAATATATTAATTTTAGTCTACCTGGCTCTACAAAAAAAAAAACTAGTTTTCTCTACCGACAACCAAATTTCCTATATGAGGGACTTCAATCTACCAATATTCATTCTCAGATTATCTGGAAGACCCAATCTACCACTGTTTACTAATAATGGTAGATTTAATACTTCCAAACCATTGACACATTATTTTGTAGATGTAATCTATTATTAATAATCGGTATATTATCTTAATCGGCGATACCAATGCATTATCTACCTTTGGATATTAGTTGACCACATCTGTCAATGATTACTGATAGATTACCCACTCTATACAATCTATCACGAATTGCAATTACCGCTAGATCAGTGACTAACAATATTAAAAAATTTGTTGGCCTCTTTTTTCATGTTGTAAATTAGACAATTAATAGACTGATGAACCATCTATTTATTATAGAGTCAATAGTTTCCAATGAAATGTGCTTGGATTTCGGTTTCAATTATTTAGATGCTATAATCGGATTATAATTAGGTATTTCCGGGTGTCAAAAATGTCAGGTTAATACTAATAGTATTTGATAGGGACTCAACGTCATAATGTCGAGAGGTATGTCACTGATGCTGTGGATTAATTAATATGATTGAACTGTGAGTGTAGTTTGAGGATACAGGTGGCATATATAGGGACTTTTCCCATGGTTAGGGTAAAGAGAGTGAGAGAGGGAGTTTGACGTGCTGGGGTCGAGGGTCGAGGCCTGATGGGTACGGAAACCAAGAGGGATGAAGTGGCAGGAGTGAGAGAGTGAGAAACGGAGGAGGGGGAGTGCTGCTGGCAGGGTTGCTGGGAGCGATCAATAAATGCCGCCGCTACCAGCCGCCCCCTGGACCACTTTCATCCCGTCGACTCACACCTCTTGAATAAAAACAAAATGTGTATTTCAATTTTTTTTTGTGTGAATTTTTATCGAAAACATCTACAACTCAAGTGAGAAAATAAAACAGCACTAAACGAGTTCATTGGCTTTTTCGCTGTGTTTGATATTAATTATCTAATGAATTAAGAGTCTTGAGAAAAAATATCATAAGGGATTGATCGTTAAAAATTTAATAGGTATTTTACACTGGGGCTCATAGCTCGGCGATAGAAGCAAAAATGCCCGATGTTGATTTTCACAATTTAGTATGTTGAATTTTTTTCTATTTTTAATGGAGTTTTTAAAGTTCACATGAACGATTCAAAATATCTTGTAATTTATAAAAGTTAATTTAGTAATTAACATTGATAATGTAAAAAAACATGTTTTCAATACGAGAAAAAATAATAAAAATTATATTTATGCCACTTCTGCCTGAAACCGGCTGATTACGCACTCGGCGCTTCGCGCCTTGTGCCTAATTCAGCCGGTTCCAGGCGTCGTGGCATAAAATTATG
>JAPYZM010001778.1:0-16534 GCA_030522845.1 Psyttalia concolor
TTTGGAACTTAAACTCCAACAGTAAGTTTCTACAAGAAATTTCAAGACTTATTACGGCTCAGAAAATAGAAATTACGAAACGTTCCGTAAAAATTACGGAGCGTCTCTGAAAGTCTCCGCCAGGCGGTTAACTTTGACGTGTCAGGCAGATGGGTAATTTTTACGGAACAGAAGGTAAAATTTAACGTGGGAATTGCGTACTTTCTGTGAAATTTCAACTTCGCTGGCAGATTACGTGACTTGCTCCGTAATTGTTATTGGATATTTCTCTCTGTGTGGCTGAATTTTTTAATTTCCCAAAAATCTCCAAGGAAGCGTCCCGCAAAAAAAAACTATATCCCTTCTGCGCCGCAACAAATTTTGACGGCATATTCCTTCTTCCGTATAGCAAAGTAATTAGACCCGATGACAGACGCTGACGTCTCTAAGATTGAGACACGAGTGGCACAATAATTTGCAGAGAACTCCCCCCCTCCCAGTAGAAAAGAAAGGAGATAGATAACTTAGGCACAGCCGCGATGTTCTGCACGACTTTACAACTCTTTCTGATGCCACAGACACACACACACACACACACACACACCGACAATTGATTTTGTGCACTTGATTATTCAGCAACAAACCAGGTGCATAAGGGAAACCGAGGATTGCGTGATGTTCGAGACATCTCTGAATATGAATTATGCTGTGACAAAAGCGTGTGGGACGTACCCTCTTTCCTCGATCCCTCCATTCTCAAGTCCTCCTCAGTATCTATGGGAACTACGGGAACTCGGAATCACCGCTGCCGGGTGTGTTTCCGTCTTCCTCTGACTCTCATTACTTGTTACTGATAAAAATAAAAAAAAACTCGAAGAATAAAAATGAGGAAAAAATCGTAAGAAGGTAAGAAAAAACAAACTAACCAAGGAAACTAAAGAAATAACGTCGAAAGTACGAAAGAGGAGTGAGAATGGTAGATAGGATTCCGCACGCAAATTTGACGTTAACGTTAAAGAAACGTTTAATTTGACGAGTCCCCAGAAATGGCACGCGATTGCTTACCCAAAAAATTCAGGGGTACCTCTTTGCTTCGGCCTTTGGAAACAAAACAAAATTAGAGAAATTCCTGAGGAGCACCTTACATTTTGAACAATTACCCTAGCGATCAGGTAAGCGCAGTTTGTGAACAATATTCGATATGTAAGAATAGTTAATTTGAGACTCTAGAAAAAAAGAGTGGAAGAGGGAAGTTCAGAGATCCGTTCACTTCGTTGTCTTTCTAAATAAATGAATAGTTTGGTTTCTAAGAATAAAAAAGTTGGTTTAAAATTTGCAAACAAAAAGTAAATGCAATTGTCATGCACTTTTACAATGTCTGCAATTAATGATTGCCATTAATTTAAGAGAATTCTTCCGTTAATTTTAATAATTCAAAATAAAAATTCACAAAACACGTTGACTAGGGAAAACAACATTTGCATAAGAGTTTCGGAGACCCCTCACTATTTGTCCCTTCTCCTTACTCCCTAGCTGATCCGAGCCGCGTAGTTGTCTGAGCGTGTATCCATGGAATTTGCAATGCAATGTTTCCCACTCTCATTTCCAAATCATGATAAATATTCTATCTTGCAACTCTCGGACTTTTTTTTTTCTCTCCCCATTCCTAGTTGCCACAATCCACTTTAAATTGATAATAATTCTTAAGAATTTATTGCCGATATCCTCTCCCCAGTTTTTATTTCTTTACAAGTTTCTGGAAAACAGTCGATAAAATTGACACCAAAAATATACCGGTTTTAATATTAATCATGAGCGAATGGCTCACGAAGTTTCACTGCAGTATAAATTATTTTCTAGGGCTTCCTCAAAATTTTTCGAAAATCTCCGAATCTCGAGTAAAAATGTTGAAAAAGAGCCGCTCGACGAAATTTTGCAAATGAAAAATTAATGGAGAAATACCGACTGAATAAGACTTCAATTAGACGAAAATCTGAAGTTCGTTAATGGACTTTCGAATGTTTTAATATTGTTAATTATTGTAATTAAAGACTTTTAGGACTTGAATCGAGATTTTCAAGTATCGACTGGAGACTTTGACCCGTTCACTGAAGTTTTTTTAAAAATTTAACCCGAGTTTTTAAAAAATCTCAATTTAATTACATTAAAGTTTGTCTTAATGTTTGTTGAATTTTTCTTAACGTCCATTTGGAATGGAAATTTCATTGCTTTTCACACGTTACAAAAGTGGAGTTCTGTAGTGGGGATGCTAATCTGGTTTATGGTGAAAAGGGCAGCCGAGACATAACTTTCGCGAGACGAGGATGAGAAAGTCCCTAACGGCTGAGTGTCACGAGACAGTACCTGAAGAAGCCACGAAAAGCTACAAGCTTTCAAGGCGAGTACGGGGGCACCGTTGGGATCTATGCGAGGATATTTTAACGAGAGGTACGAAGGAGTGGGGATACATTACCTGCAAGATGAGTGATAAGACTTACGGTCACCTTATACGACATTACGTACCGTAAATTCTCTTACTTTTATGCTTGCAATTCCTCAAATGTTATTTTACCCCCTACCCACTGTGTTATTGTATTTCAGGTTTCCACCTGTATTGTTGTCTTCTCCAAACTCTTGGCATATAAAATTAGGCTTCGCAACACGCCAGTTACCGTCCTCTCTACGGTTGGAATTTAATTGGAATTCCAAGTTCACGTAAACGTTTCAGGGTTACGGAAAATTTGTGCAATATTTGAAGATATCTTCAAATTAACTATGGGCATAAATATTTGCCACGATTTGTATTGCCATATTAGCCGGAATTTCATTTTATTAAGTTGGAGATTTTTTTACTCACCCGCGTAATGACTCTGCCAAGCGAGGGCTCCACAGAGTAACGCCAGAGTCTTGCCACTGCCCGTTGGACTCTCCACCAAGGAATGCTCTTCATTTTTGCAGCCTCGTATCAGCTGATAACAGAAGTACAGTTTAAATATCAATTTTTTTAGTGAATCCAAAAGAGGGGTTTGCCATCATCAAAATTTTTATTTCGTTAACCTTCGGGAGTTCTATTTTTAGCGAAACAATAGGTCGCAATAGTTAATGAAGTGGAATTATTTATGGAGAAAATTGTTGGTTATATTATGACGACAATATAATTTTTCGCACTTTTGTGGCAACACGAGTTTCATGATAATCACGATTGGATTTTATAAACAATTAGTGCAAGAACATTTACATGGCAAATTGTTTAAGAATGTTATTGGAGTCTCATAATTTATGGAGAGATATTTTTGCAACGTAATAAAAAAGGGTAATTGTAAAAAATGGGACGTTTTCGTGGCTGACAATTTCTCATAAGGGATTGTATTTTAAACTACTAGAATGTGGACATTATTGGGGCAATTTCGATCATTAACAAACGCATCGCTTTCATGAGGGCCATCTACTTAAAAAATTGGCAGTCTGAAGGATACCTGCTCGTGGTAGATAGTCTAAAATCATGCGGCTTGGAGAAGGAACACATGAACATCTATTGTGGTCGCCGTGAAATATTTTTCAATGGAATTTTTTCAGCAAGACATTATGTAAATTTTGGAACAAGTGGATGAAATGGAATTGTGTAATAAGAAACTAGTTGATCTATCATGATCAATTTTCGCCACCGGTTTCGAGCGGAACTTGAGAGAACAGCCATCTCATTCAAATTCATCGCGGAGTGAAGGCATTTACAAATGTAGATTTATATCCATATCATGAGGAACAGAGTCTCCTCCACGAGTCTCTTTGTGTTTTCGACTTCAAATTATTTCCACTAATTATTCGATTTCTTTTCTCCCCGCAGAAGCAAAACCCTCATTCGGAAACAATAATATTTGTATAATAAGAACGGGGAAAACTTGAAATTAATTGAATTTGATAATTTCCCAATTTTGAATATTTCCCCTACCCTCTGGAAATTATCGAGTGCACTAATATTGTAATTTAGTTTCATTAAGGACTGCTTAAATACGGGAAAGATCAGACGCAATTTTTTTTTTAATTAATTAAATTTCCAAGTTAGAGATTTCGCAAAAAAAGTCTTTTTGTTGTGTGAAACAAATTTCTTTTCGTAATATTTCCATTTCCATGCAAGATTTATTGGGAAATCATCGGTTATTCTCTCACTGTATACATGACAACAGAATCCTAATTATATTTCCGGCAACTTTACCGATGTTCTAATGTTTTCATTTGCAGAGAATATTGCTGGTATGTTCCGTCTCGAGGAAACCCCGAATTGAAGTTAAAAAGTCGATGAATTTATATTTTATAGCATCAAATTCTATTGAAACTAAAGGTCGAGACTGTCTAATTTTTTTCAGACCGAGGAATGATTATTCTGAATAAAAATAATACAATTGTTTATACGAGTACTTACAGCATTCATAACCGCTTTCTGTGCAGGATAAGGAGTTAAGGGAAAGGCTACCTTCACACCAGCAATTTCCAGCCTGTGGTGTTGCACGACAGTAGGCATGGGTAACCCCACATCTCCACCAGAGCCTCCGCAATTGGGATTGGCCTCACTGCAATCATCAGGCACGGACGGTGCTCCTCCAATGGTCATCGGGTCCTCAATACTATCAAACTCAATATTTCTTTTCTTCGCTTCATTTGTACTTGGACTCGACGAGCCTCGTTTCTTGATCATCGAACTCGAGACACTGTCCTCACTTGACCCCCAGCGGAAAAATCTTCTAGGCCCGGGTTTGGAGGTTCCGTGGGGTGGCAGAGGATGTGCATTCACTTGAGCACCTTGAGGATGGCACACAGAAGTTTCGAGAGGTAAATTAGTCGACGCAGTGTCTTCAGGACCCAGTCCAATGATTTTAGGAGTAGCATCGAAGGTCTTTCTCCCAGAGAATGTAGGGCCAACATTTTCAATTGTTTCTTCATCTGAGGAATCTGACGAGATCATAACCTGCTTGAAGCGTTGTGAAGCAGTGGATCTCGTCGGGTTAGCACTGACGGGTTTTGGTGATTGCGTACGAAACTCTGGAGCTTCGAACGAATCATCGTCTGATGTTAGGTCTACGATGTCCATTGCGTCTGGTTTAGGTCAATTGAGGGCTCTCTAGCTTAACGTGGATATTATCTGGAACAAGAACGGAAAAAAAATCATTAGCATCATTTAGTAGTGACGGGACAAAGGGAGCACATTTTTTAATATTTGGTGGAATGTTGAGTTAACGTAATAATGCCTAATAGTGATAAAAATTGACAACAAAAGAATACTTTGGCTGGAGACCCTTGACTGATGATATTTTATGCAAGATACAGCAGATGGTTGATTTTTCCAAACATTATCCTGGGTTTTAAAGATTAATTTTGCATTGAACTACAAAAGTTACCTGTCATTGTATACATTCAGGAGAGCTTTGGCTATCGTTTTATCTGAGAGGTACAGTTTTAATTTTACAAAAAAAAATGGAATCCAAATGTCCAGCTCTGTATGAAAAAAAATCTTGAATTTTCGGAAAAAGATTTTCTTTTTCTCTTGACATCTAATTTTTTCTTTACAATTAGCCGCCAATATATTGTCCTACCACATCAAACTAAAACTACATTTTCTGATTGATTACAAATAATTTTATTTTGCCATTGACTACCATATCCCGGCAATTTTGACGCAATGTTTTGTTTTATCATTTATCTAGTGGGCTTCGTCAACTTAACGAACGATCTAATTAAAAATTTTCGCTGTAGTTGTGAACATAATATACTTTTGGACAAATAAATTCATCGCTTCTGATGGAATGTCGCATTAATTAGTTATGAATAAAGTCCTGAGGGTTGATAAAACTGGTGTTACAATTCTAGAAACAAACTGTACCTCACAATCATTGGCCCCTGATTTATTCTGCTAAACAAGAAAAAGTTTATTCGTCAAGAATCCAGGTCTCTGAGTTGCTAGGTCGGTACAATAAATACTTTGCTAAATAATCCAAGAGATAAATGACAATTGACGATTGAACCGAAATAACCTCAAAACCCACATTTCAGTGGATCAACAAACGAATATTTGGTCTACAGGTCTACAAGTTTTCTGATTACTCACCAGACACTGCAATACGACTTCATCCAATCCGTTGTCCTTCAAAAACAATTTTAATCATTGCACACTGCTAGTTATTGCGCCGGGTGTTTATTGGTACGAAACACATGACACATGCCCGCTGTTGTACCCGCGTTTATTTACATCGAGTCTAACGACCCAGCTGCGCGCGCAAATTCTCACCCGTCCACTACAACGCACACGCAACGCACGAATTCCACAAATTAGTGTCGCAAACGATTAATATAATTCAACTGTTAATTTCACTAATCCATTTGTCACTATTATCTCTCCGTTTAATCCACTTGCTTGAATTATTTTCCCTATTTTTATTTCGCCAACTGAGCCCGGAGACATCGACACGTTCACGCCTGTACAGTAGTTCCTCTCGATGACGTTGAGCGGCGCCAGTTGCCGGTTTGTTGTTCAAGGATAATATTATTTTTTTACCAGCACGTGTGAGTTATTCTATTTATTTTCGAAATTTGATATTTCAAATTCCATACACTGCCGTCCATTTTCACTAAAAATTCCGGCACATTTACTGAAAATTTTAATAGTCAGAAAAATAATTAAGTCATAATGAAATTGTTTCAATAATTTCAAACAATAAAGTTACAATTTCTGCAGTTACAAAATTTAATTGTTGAGGGTTTTCTAATTGAATAGAAAACGTTTTGTAGAATTAATAATATCGATTACTAATCTAGTAATTTTATCTACTAATTTTACGAATTTTGTAAAATTAATAATATCGATTAACACTGAGAGAAAAAATTTTCTCTGCCGAAATATATTCATTCTACGCAAAAAAATCGATAATATCGATATTTTGCATCTGATAATGTAGGCGCTTCTGAGGAAATCAATAGTTTGAGGTAAATGACTTTGTTCTGCTCACGAAAAAATCAAGATCACCCAGAAGATTTTTTTTTTCACCCAAAATTTTTACTCGACGGTAAGCGCTTTGATTTCCAGTCAAATATATTATTTTTTACCAGAATATTTGGGTTCTCGGAGTTTAATTAAAAATATGTGTATTCTATCTAAATGGTAAATTATCGAGTAGAAATAATTAAACTTTCACGGAAGGAAATCTTCTTCTGGGAAATAATTTTCTTGAGCTGAAAAAAAAAATTTCCAACTGAATATGGGTTTCTGCAGCAAAGCAAATCTTTTCTCTCAGTGAAGCTATAGTTTCGAGGTCGAAAATGATTCTTAACTCATCCAAATCCCATTATTTAATTAAAAGATGTTAACGATTAATTCGGTTCGCCCCCCCCCCGCGCTCTTCGCTCTCCTTCACAATAGACAGAGAAAATGGAAATGTATATGGAGATACAAGTTGAAAAAAAAATGACCTAGAACGTCTCGACGGTTTTACAATACAAATGATAATTGCAGAGCAAAATGTTTTCAAATAGGAAATACTTTATGTGGAGACATATCTGACGATATGTTGGGTATAAAAAAAAATGACATCTGTGGATGAAAAAATTGCTACTTCCTGTGCCGTGAAATTTCCCACACCTGTACTGTATTTTTCTGTGGCAGCCATGTAAACGGCAGGCGCAAGTGAAAAATTATCTGTCACTCAGTACCGGAGGGAAAAAAAAGAAACTAATTTTTTGGGGAATTTTTCGCCACTTCTTCCGTAAAATTGTTCGAATAATGTGAGGATTAATTTTTGGGAAATTGAGAAGTGAAGAATTAATTCCATCTAATGTTTGAGTAGTCAATGAAATTGTTGGGTACTCAGTATTTGCAAATTTTGTTGTAACCAAATACGGTAAAAAAAACTAGAACTGAATTGCACTCGACGGTTAGTTGATTCGCTCGGTAATCCCCCCCGCCAAGTTCTTTCTCCGTGTACATTTCTAATTCAGGGCGGTGAAATAAAGAATTTATACTTGCGTGTCAGATTACCACCCAAGCTGATGGGGTCGGGCTCGGGAGGAGGGGGAGGGAGGATGGGGGAAGAGCTAGCCAGGTAGGAATCCTTCATTGTATCTCGTGTTATGAGAGCCGAAATTTTCCATCATAGCCGGCTCGGAAAGTCAGACATTTCTGCCCTGAAGACAAGGAAGATTTCCATGCTCTTCCCCCAATTATGGTAAGCCGTAACGATAATCAGAAAAACGGAATACCTTCATTTTTATAATTGATTACTCGTAACCGAGAAAAACTGAAAAAAATTAGGAAATCAGAAATCACTGGCTGGACGTTCTTGACTTTCACAAGTTTAGAGCAATTTTATTTCCAAAAATTGGGGAAAAATATTCAGCAATTTTCAGGAAAATACCACAAAAGGCGATTAAAGTACGAAATTCCAAATTTCGTTGAAAAATTACGGAACAAGTCACGTAATCTGCCAGCGAAGTTG
Source organism: Psyttalia concolor (assembly GCA_030522845.1). NCBI lineage: Eukaryota > Metazoa > Arthropoda > Insecta > Hymenoptera > Braconidae > Psyttalia > Psyttalia concolor. Next base: position 8,460 of record JAPYZM010001778.1, read on the forward strand.
AAATTTCCCAGAAAGTACGCAATTGCCACGTTAAATTTTACCTTCTGTTCCGTAAAAATTACTCATCTGCCTGACACGTCAAAGTTAACCGCCTGGCGGATATTTTCCGAAACGCTCCGTAATTTTTGCGGAACGCCTCGTAATTTCTATTTTCTGAGCCGTAATAAGTCTTGAAATTTCTCGTAGAAACTTACTGTTGGAGTCTAAGTTCCAAAAAAATTACGTGAACTTTCCGTACATTTTCAAAAACGCAACAGACTTATTCTCTTCAATCCCTACAAAAATTGATGAGAAGAATCTTAGCCTGCGGATTACGTGACTTGTTCCGTAATTTTTCTTAAACTTTTTTCTCCCTGTACAATCCATCCCTAAATATTCTGGTCCCATCAAAAATGTAATTAAATCAGGGGATTGTCGTGTTAATGCCGCCACGAGTTCTCAAATTTTTCGGATTGTCCGAAATTTTGCAATTTATCCCCGCCTAGAGATCCCTCAGCGAAAATGTCCCAAAGATAAGTGAAGAACTGTCCATAAAAATTAATTGTTTTTCCAACCATTTAGTTGGGAAATGGAGTTCGTCGTTGGGCTCGGAGCTAGATCATGCAGGCGAGAGCTGAAGAAGGTTAAAAAATGTGACTTTCCGTAAACGAATTTTATTACATCGCCGTTCCCAGTTGGATATCCTCAGAGATTGTAGTGAAGGGTGACTCCTGAAATGTGTGGAAACGAGCCATAAGTTATGTTTACTCCAGCTTACTACCCATAAAATATCCAAAGCTTTCGTTCTCTCCGCCGAGTCATTATTCTGAGATGCGTCAAATTGCGTGTAACAACCCCTCGGAACCTAGGATTAAATTCCATTGTCTATCGGGTGTATTTATGGCGGGCTCCACCTAGTATCACGTTATCATCAATTCCTTTCTCTCCTCCAACTCACTTATTCCCTCCCGATGTTCATTATTCATTTATTTTTCATTAATTTCTCACATTTGAGGGTCAAAAATCCACCTCGGCGTACGTCAACAAGAAACAGATGTGGGAAGATGCGACGAGATATCTTTATCTTGGCAATTTTCGTTTATACGGCAATGCCAAGGGTCAACGGAAGGTGGAGGAAGGGGGAAAATTTGGAGAGGGGAAAGATGAGTGGCCGAGGTCCATTGTCCTGGGAAAAAATATGAAATATGAATATAACATATTCCCTCGCAAAACTATATGCAATAAAAACTGGGGAGATAAAGCCGATGCTGGAGGAATACGAAATGCCTCTTCCTCCAGTTCGTACCGGGTTTTTCGCTTTTTGGCGCGCATTTTCTCAGGACAACTGAATGAAAAGGATGCCTCGCTGAAAGTGAGCGAATGATGATTGGAGAGCTGGGTGCAGGCAAGCCACCAATAATATATTAGTTTTATTTCGCTCGGGGCTTTTCGCGACGACATTTCGATATTTACGGTTTCTTGGTGCTCTCGGCTATTCCTCATTCGCAGCACAGTTGGAGGGGGAAAAGTATATTGATAATTTGTCAAGTTCCAAGCGTGTTCCATTTTTCTTTGCGGTCAGAATTTTAGTTTGTCCTTTCGCCTACCGCCGGAAAAGGAAGAAAAAAATAAAATGCCGGGATACCGGAAATGTCATTCAATTATAGAATAAGTCGTTAGCTGGCAACTGTTCGTACAGAATGGCCGTTTGAATTCGCAAATTTCGAGGATTTTTATTTTTTCCCCATATTTTATGACTGCCTAAATATAATTTACAATGAATGGTTAAAACCGGGAAAACCCAAGTTACTCCAGGTATGAAGAAAACCACTATTTTCTTGGGTAATTAAATCGCAATTATAGTAATCGCCCAAGTACTTGAGGATAATTCTGCATAAGTAAATCGCAAGATGCATTTCTATTTAGATCTCAATTTACGTTTTATATGCATAAATTAGGCTTAGGGAAACGTAATTTACGTGGATATTGTTCAGTCTGCGGTTTATTTTATTCAACTCAAGCAAAAATTGTATTTTTAATAGCTTTCTTTACCGGCGAATGGAGAATTATCGTAACCTAGGTAGTGTTTAGTGCAATTACTAGGTAGTTCAGTTGGTGATCAAGTGGAAATAGCCACTATAGAAATTATCCGAAAAAAAGTTATGAAAATCACACAAATCAGCGTTGTTGATTTTACTGCCACAGAAAATCCACTAATCGTCTGAATTTCTCTTTAATTTTGTTAATTGTCTCGTGTTTTTTCGGTATTCTAATTATCTTACTCCCCTAAATGATTCGTAACTATTGATCTCTCGAAATGAAACTCCAACTGTTACACAAAAAAATACCTCGTCTCTCAGTTGAGGCGCGGCTGCAACGCTCATTGATGCGTGTCATCAATTTCCAATGTTATTTCGCGTATTATCTTCACAAGGTATCTGTCTCACAGAGATAAGGCGACGGTCATTCTCGCGATAAACATCCCACTTGGCTAGTAACTGGGCCCACCCTATTCTCTATTGACCATATGTGGTCATGTCTTATCTGATCATCCCCGAAACGAATTACCCCACCAATAGTGTCAAATGACCTTCGATTCAACTCGTGGGATTTTCCGGTTATTTTTTTTTTCTCCGCTTTTTCGAATGAGTTCGAGCGGAAAATGGGGGTTCAAAGGGAGGGTCACGTTTGGACTTGGAAGGAAAGTTAAATAAGAGTATTCTGCTGGCTTAGCGTGGATTTTTTTATTTGTTGATTTTCATGAGGAGAATATTTTCAAAAGCTCGGAAAGAAATTCGAGAGTAAATAAAACGTAAATGTTCATGTGCATTTTCTTTAGACGCTTTTGGACGTAAAAAAATTAATTGAAATCGGTAGAAGGACGAGGGATAGCGATAAGGAGAATTATATACCCTGATATATTGTTTCTAATGGAATACGATTGTTATCACTGACAGGAGCCGTGAAAATTGCCTATCAATTTTCAATTAATGTTTAATTTTCAGCGACACCGATTGCCGAACGAAATAGTCATTCCATAGAGTTTTTCGTCATGGCTGGTGTTCTAATGATTTTAAAATTAATTGACGAATAAATCTGAGAATTAATGACATCATCGTTCGCATGTGGTCCTGGGGAAATTAATCGTCCCTCGCGCGGTCCTATCACCCCCCAATGGTCTCCCTGCTCCTACTTACTGACATTATTCTCCCGGCCCCTCCGCGTGACAATTCCGAAATTTCAAACTCCGGAAATTGTAAAAAAAAAAAACATTTATAATGTTAATTTATTTTACTGAGGTTCCACAATATTCACCATTACTCGCGAAGCATCCTGCGGCTGTACGCGATTACACCAGTAGCTGTTTATTATCGAAATACATAGTTACTAGAAATTAATCGTTCAACAATAGTCAGCGGATATGTGATTCAATAAAACACCATAACTCGACGATTGTGGGATGGTTACCGTGATGGCGGTAACCCCCATCGCGTAATGAGTTTAGTTTCCACGTCGAAAGTCATAAAACAGTTCGTCTCACAGCGTGATACCATTCCAAACTGTGGGTTTCGTATGTCGGTGCTTTTCTCTCCTCCACAGTCCGGGCTTTCTCATTTCGAACATAACTTCTAGCCTCTAATAGATATCGGTGTCTACATTCCCTCAATCACTATCGAAATAAAAAAAAAAAAACTGAAGAATATCGATAAATTTGAGAACGTGACAGACACAAAAGTCGATTAATTTAATTTTTAATGAACGCCGGGTTCTTGGGAGACTGTTCCGATTTCTCTTTCGTATAAAATCGGTTCTAAATGGTTTAAAATACAAAAACTTACTTCCCTCTTTGACAAATGACTACTGCCATGTGGACTACTGTCATTCTACTCTTAACTCTATAAAATCTGATTTTTAAATTTTTCGTTACTTGTCTGTCACGTTTTTACACACTTTTCGCTAAACTCGACTGAAGACCCTCACGCCAAGGTCATTTGCAACCTCCCGGACTTGCAACAAATGAAAAATTAAATACAAAAATCCGATCGACGGAAGTGACTACACCTGAGCCTTAAAGAACTGTCTCAAGACCCGAGGAAAGTCCCAAGAGTTGTAATATTTCGAAATCTCATCTGCTCCTCACATAATGTGACGGAAAGTTAAGCAATATTTTACGAGAAGAGTTGATTAAACAATTTCCATGGCGGAGTGTTGAGGGTAGACAAACGTCCCTCTCAACACGTCCGAAACACATGTGGGCCTCAAGTAATTTCAAGGGGTTTCCCCAGGTCGCTGGCAAAAAGGAGTTTTTCTTACTTTTCGTTTGAGTCAGTCTTTTCCAAAACTTCGAGGTGTGAAGACCTCTGAATAAAATCAAACTATAATTACAAATATAGTGTTCAAGTTATTTAATATAAACCTTTGATTCATTCCTTAATCCGATACTGAATTTAGGAGTTTGTTGAGACGGTTGTATTTTGAGTTCACTGCCAAAAAATGGTACAGTATATTTTTCAACTAGGGAGAAAAAATCGACAAGTTGTCCTTACGTGCAAAATTACGACCTGAGCCAAAGGCGAGGGTCTGATTTTCCTCCCGAGAGTTGAATACGATTTTTCTGCTGAACTGGGCGAAAGTGAGCGTTTTTAACCGATCGAAGCGAGGCTAGAATGCTCACTTTCGATCCATGTATGCAGAAAAAATATGATGAAATCCATGCGCGTTATTCGGGTATGATTTTAATTTTCCAAATTCTGATGGACTACTTATTGACGCGTGTTACATGCCGAGGTTAAATGATCGGTGCAAAAAAGTCATAAAATAAGTTATAATTTGGCGCAGTCGGCGACGCCCTGCTCAATGTCCTGTATGATCACAGGATCTCGCTCGGTTGCACACACATCTCGTCCTCCCCCTCTGCGCTCTAGGTTCTAAGCTACATACAGCACGAATTGGGATGTCACTGTCCTTTTCTATTCTTTTCTTTCTCATTTCCTTCTCCGGACTACCGGCAACTTGTGTACGTGACCCTCTTGAATGCAGGGAACAGAATAGAACAAACTCCCCCCCTCACTTTCTGATTAATTGCCGACGGGAAGGAAAAAAAGGAGAGAGGACGGGGGTCAGCAGCATGTGACTACAGTGGAGAGATAGATTTCACAGTTCTCCTTCGGCCTTTATTTATTTTTTTTTCTCTGTCAACTATAATTCCACAAATTATGCGGCCACTGAGACGTTAAGTAATGCCAACTTCCACTCAATATTTGACGGATAGAAATCGATTCATTAACGGCCCGTTGACACCAATTCAAGGGTCACATATCGGGGGGGTAACAGTATCCTGCATACGACCGAAAAAGTCCGGCAAAAAAAACCAGTGAATGAGCACGAAAATTGCACGGAAGCGAAAAATTTCCTGGCCTCACAACATCAGGGTGTCTCAGCAGGAGAAGAAAAAAATACGACAAAACCCAAAGTGGGTAGAGTCGCAGATCGTTAACAATGGGGAGAGTCGGTGGTCTTGCCGAGTAATGGACACCTATAAACGCCGGAAAGAGGCAATAACTTCGGAACGCATCCGCGCGTTCGGCGTGCTTCTCCTTCACGCTGGTACGATCGCACATGTCGTTTTTGGGCGAGGACTTTCTTGAAGAAGGCGATGAGAGGAATTGTGAGCTCGAGAGTTTTGTTTCATGCCGGAAGGGACAGAATTGTCGTTGCGCATCGGAGAAGATATAACGTCGCGTTACATATTAATTTATTGAGAAATGCCATTTCATTCAGCGAGATCCCGGGGTAATTCAATTGATATTCTGTGCCGATGCAAGTGCCACGGATTTTTTGGGGGTCTGAAGTTGGTGACCGCAGGGAGGGCCCAGGGCTCCTAATCACAGGAGATGAACAATTCCGTTCAACACACGGTCGAGCTGCACTTTTTCTGCCGGTAATTACGTTCAGTAACTGGCGAACTGGGCCTTCTTTCGTTAATTAGTCAACGGGAGGAGTTTTTGTTTATGAGAAGTTTGCTTATTTATCGGGCGACAGAAATTCTTTGGCCGCAAGTGGAAATGACCCCTGCGTCGAGCCTAGATCAGACGCAGATCAAATACTGTTTACAATTTTGTAATTAAATTCCTCCGAAGTTTGCTCTGAGAATTTAAATAAATCAAATTCGGGGATTCCCGATTGGATTTTATGAAGTGGAGGATTAAAATGAAAAATTCAATTTAGAGACTCAAAAGAGTGTCAGAAAAATGTGTCAACAAATGGAAGAGAAATCTTGGGAGTGATTGATCCTAGTGGAAATATAGCGACCGAAGGAAATTAATAGATCCCATTTCTGTGACTCGAGTAAGGACGCCGTCCTCAGAGAAATTTTTTTTCTCGCAGTGAACCAGGAGTCTGTTTACTGTCTTTGGACATATACGGGTTTCTATGTACCTCTCATGGCACTGGGGATGCCCCGATCTCCGCCCCTAGCAAGTGTTGGTTGATTATTGACTGATATTGACGTGATCGCGTAACAAAAAAATTGGTATTCAAAATGACTGATTTTAAATCGGGTATTAGAAAATAATTAGGCAGTCTTTCTTCATACCTTGGAGTATCTGTGAATAGGGGACGGAGGGATGGAGGAAAGGGGGGATGGAGCTGAGCTCCATGTAGGTTGCTTGCTGCTAAAAGTGAAAAGAAAATGAAAACTTATAACGAATATGGGAACGGTCGCATGCCTTCTGTCACATGTCTTCCACCGAACTGCTTGTTCTCGGCTTAAATGCCAATGATTGTGGTTAGAGCGCCATTAGTGGTCTTCATTTCGTCGCAATTATATACTGGCACCATAGCCACTCATTTCAACCATTTCCTATTGTATTTAATCGTCTCCAACCGAAACGAATTCGTTTTTAACAAGCCGAAATCATCAATCATTCTTAAAATATATTTACGGCTATGGCACCTTCTCTTTCGTTAATGTCAGTTAATGATAATGAGATTGACATGACCGTGTCTAATATCGTAGCAATTGGTAAGTATTAATGCTCATAGACGAGCGGGTAACACTGGCGACCCATTTATTTACTCTTTTTATTTATTTATTCTGTAGAAGACTTTAACTTGAGTACAACTATTACCCAATTTCAGCCTAAAAATGCCTCAATATTTATATCAAATATATAATAATTTTCGGTAAAACCAAAACGCAAATCGAAAATTACTGGATTTCTAAGTTACGTATGGCTAATGCAGAATTTTCGTACAAAAATGCGAAAACTATCGATTTTTTTCGGATTTTTGTTGCAAATTCGGCTGGAATGCCTGACACTTTCACTTAAATCCAGGCCCCCCTCCTTTTCAGACATTAGTACAACACAACTCTGAATTAAAAAAATTTTGTAATAAAAATCAGGTTCCGAAAATGACACTTTTTAAGGTATTAAATAAAGTAGTTTTCCATAAAAAGTTGAATATGTTGGAAATTACAGATTTCGTTTCTCCAATCTATAATCCCGCGCTGTAATATTGTGAGGACTCGAGCCCTATCGAATTTCCATTCCCTACCGCAATTCCTTCGGGAGTCATCGTCCATACACTGACTTTATCATGAAAAATGCCAATTATTACCCATCTGTCTCTGGGGAGTTGGGGCTATTGTGACTTGATTCGACAAATATTTTTATAATAAGGCCTCTGATCTGGGGATCACCAGATTATCTTACGATACCCACAACATCATACGGGGGAAATCATTATAGAAAACGGTAAAAATGGATTTATTTTGACGGATCCGGAAAGATGCGTGCGCCAACATGTGTATCAGGGCAAAATGCAGGATTTTTGGGCAATAAATCGGAAAAAAATTACTGTAGAACGCACTAATAATTCTGATGACGGCCTGTAACTTCGTAATAAATGAATTTACTCAATTTATCGTGCGGGAACCAATCTATTGCAAAATATCCGACAATTTCGAAGCTCTCCTGGTATTTAATAGTATATTTCGTAACAAGTGAAAAAAAATGGTTTTTGGTGACTGGGAGGTTTATTTCACTAGCCGAAGGCGAGGGATATAATCCCACGAGTCAAAAACCACTTTTTTC
>JAPYZM010001780.1:0-26488 GCA_030522845.1 Psyttalia concolor
AAAAAAAAAACCCTCGAAGCCCTGAATTACTCGCAGAGCGAACCTCTATTTGCTCAATCAATATTTACAAAATCGAAGCGAACTTAGAACTTCCCGAGTCGGTGGGGGAATTATTCAACCTCAAATAAGTCATTGAACTCATACAGCGCCAGAGAAGCCCATCAAGAGTGAGTAAAAAACAAACGCGTTTCATTGAAGCCATACGATCCGGCTCCATCAATGTAATACATAATATACTTCGAATTTGTTATGTACCGGCAGTGAAAAGGAAGAGAGGAAAGAAAAAAAAGGGAAGGGGGAGGTGTAGTTGGGAGTAAGTCTGATTTTAGCAGGCGCAGGAAAAATACAGCTATTGCCAGCCAAGTTTGCACTTCCTGGAAGAACTCCCATGAAAAACTTTGCATCTGCAGTTTTTACTCTCAACTTTTCAACGACTCTCCCTTTCTCTCTCTCTCCCTCTTTATATCTTTTCTGGTTATACAGATATATTGGGAAATGGAGAACGGTTCTTCCATTAACGGAGACTATTTGTCGTGTGAATTTGTTCATCCTTGAAATAAATGAAATACAGAAAGAGCTTGAGCCCCGAAGAAAGTTTTATTTTTTAATCTGTGGAGCGCGACGCAATGAGTGTGTGTAGAGGAATAGCAGAGAAGTAGAGAAGCGGAGAATTTGAATTTGGCAGCAGCCGACATCTTACCTGGCCTCTGTGGGCCTCAAAATGGCGGCCCGCCCACCTCGAATTTTTAAACAGTTCTTAAAATGATTTACCCTCCTCGAATTGACCTCAATTTTTTGCCACCAATTCCTCAGAAGTGAAATATTTTGTTCAGAGTCCGCGCAATTTTTTTCAGCCCCTTTTGGGCGGAGTATGAATGAGTTCTTTATTGATGTGCCTTAGCACTCATGACACGAATTGCTCATATTCGGAAATACAACAGCGAACCATAATCTCCGTCCATAATTTTTCACCACAAGTAACGTTGGAAGATTAAACGTCGCCCGGTATTCACTAAAATCTAAATCCCCACGTAAAATGATAGGTTTACTACCCATAATAGCAGATTTACCGGCGTCCACGCGTGATCCCCCGATCTAAAGTAGCTGAACGGTTGCTCACAATTTAAAGTATCGTAAAAAAAAATATTGCAAGTAAAAATTGTTTAAATTATTCATCGACTTAACGAGTATTTTATTTTATGAAGAAAATCCGACTCACCGCCACAAAATATCCTAATGTATTAACAAATGGTGAATGAAATTTTTTTTCACACCGGAAGGAGTAAGCAGCGGAGCGAAGGTGGGGAAGAAATATCAACTCCGGGAAAACCCTCTTTTAATCTCTCAAGAAAATTGAATAGACAATCTCCCCGAGTATTCTTTTCTCCACTCGTTCCCTACCCTCTCTCGAGAGTAATTTTCAAAAGAGGAATTGCTTTTCTTAATTAAAATGAATTCGTGAAAAATCTTCGAGTGAATTGTCTGTATATTCACGTTGAACTAATTCGAGATGATAATTAAAAAAAAAAAAAAGATATTTCCAAGTGAAGATGAGCTTTCAAAACTGGAGGAGAAAAAAATACAGAAACTCACATTTACTCCGCACTCCTCATTTCGCTTTTCCGTTTTCCTTAGTTTCATTTTTTTTTCCCCCTCTGGTTTCTTGTCTCAGCGTTTTCCTACGCTTATTCCAAGGTTGCCCTCCCACAGGCAGTTAAGTTTCAAAAGTGCTTCTTTTTTTTGCCCTCTCTTTTCCCCCAAGAACGGCCCGATTACTCCCCCGAGGAGCCCTCCACGCGAATTGTGTATAGCCCGAGGACAAAGGTGAAACAAGGGATGTGAGGGGGCCGGGGGAGGGATGGAGGGGTTGAAAAAACATCTGCAACATGTCCCCTCGGTATTCTCGACTATCTGGGAAAAAAATGGAGGTTTTACCCGTGAATAAACTCCGGACGGGCTTAAATTATGAAGGGGTATTACGATAACGTATTACGTTGAGTCAGATTTTGAGTTCTCAGGTTGCAGAGCAACCGTGGCAGAGGCATTAAGTGTGGGCTGGGGTCATTAGCACGATGAGGACGCATTATCGAGCTGTTCAAGCTTACAATTGTTTATCGCACCATTAAACGACATTCGTAAAATCAATTCAATTTATTTGACAATTGTTCACGCGTACGACATTTTTAAAAATAATTATTACTCTCACGAGAGCCCCTCCCCGAGATTAGCGAGCGGAGGGAGCAGGGAACGAATCTTTCAAGCAACATAATGCCAAATTTATACAAAGATAATTAACAAATAAATTGTGTTGTTAGAAATTGCCAGAGGCTGTTGGAAAAAATATCCTCGGGTATTTTCCCAATTTTTTTCCTCAGTCTCAATTCTCCAACAATCGCAATAATTACAGTTACAAATCCAGAAATAATGGGAAATAAGTGACTCTATTTGGATAGATAAAAAAAAACTAGTCAGACCTTTTTTTAAAACGAAAAACTCATCCATTATACGAAAACATTTCCCTCCAAACGATGACAACGCACCAACTACAGGAGCCCCCCCTTTCACGAATGATCATGTTACCCAAACACGAACATGATATTCATACTGACAGATACACATTCACATGCCACGACTGCGTACAGAAAATCGGGGCCGGGGGGTGAGAGGATAACGAGGACAATAATGAGGTCAGGGAGAGATGAAACTGCGACTCATCCATTACGCGAAAAGGTTTGCTCTCGTGGCCATTTATCGTGTAAGAAGAGGGGTTGTCCCAGGCCATTTGGATGTATGCCGGTGGCATAGCAACGCAACCAATATCACGGGGTATTCATTCTCCATTCCTCGTCCCATGTATCCACCTCGCTCTTGGATTCTCCATTCGAATTCCCGTTTTAACATCAATCCCCCCCTCAGCCACCCTCCCCCCGACCACCCTCCTCGCAGGCCCGCGAGGTAACTTGCCGTCTTTTTTGTCCAGACGCCACTGGGTAATTAATGGGATTTCTATGAATAGATGTGAGCGCCTTTTAACATGAGACCTATTGAGATGTGACAAAAAAAATCTGATGAGCCGGATTGCAATTGAAGCCGATTTCTCAATTGTAATTCTTTACTAAAAATTACCTGGTCTTTGTGAAAAGTCCGTTGGCAATGTAACGTGCCACTGACGGTCATACAACTGTCCTCTGACTTGTCACGAATTTTGTAATAGGCATTCTTTGAAATTCATCGGTTTTCAATTGAGGGCATTCGGGGGGGAGGGGGGGGGGACGAGGTCGATCGCTGATCACCCGTCATCGGATTTTTTTTTGCCGCTCTTGTTTTTCATTCAATTTTCGAACGAATGATAGGAGAGATGTTTGATACGATATTTGTAGTGATGCTGAGTGGATCGGAGGCGCAATCGGCGAGGCCATATTTGTCATGCTAGAGCGAAATATTGATAACCCACTCGATTTCGAATTTTCATTTTTGGGTCAATTGGGAGATTCTGACGAGGAGATTAAATGAGTAATTCATGATTAATTTGTTGAGAGTGAGAAGTGATATTGGGTGAGTTGAAATTCGAGAAAAGGATATATTTATTTTTAATTAAATTATTGATCGATTTTTTTTTTACTTTCCCCCCCAGAAAATTTGGGAATTATTTAAATGGCGCGCCGATTGATGGAGGCAAAAGGCAACCAGCGAGAGCGTATAAACGAAAAACAGAAATATTGATAGCGCACTCAGTATTTAATTTTCATTTTTGGGTTAATGAGGCCACTGTACCGCGGAAATGGATGTTAAATTTTAAATAATTTCGTCGAAAATGAAGTGAGCGTTGGAAAAAAAATATTTCCCCTGAAAAACCAGAAAAAAAAGAGGGAAAAAAATTGGATGCCATGAAAATTCTTTTGCAAAAACAGTGTCAAAGAGTAATAACGTAAGGAGTGGCCATTTTAAAATGTACTCCTGCCTGAAGCCTAAAGCGGAATCCTGCGGCGCGCTATTAAACCCTCAAACAGACCTCCCCTCCACCCACTTCATTCGCCCTGATTGCGCAAGTAAACGCTCTGATGCATGTGGAGGACAGCTACCGCCCAACCAAAGTGGCCACACAGACCCATAACATCCATGGATAAACCGGGAGTGTTTGATTGATGCGATCCCCCCCGGAATTCTGTATTCCAGTCCCAAGACAATAAAATCTTTTCCACCTTTTGTTTGAGAATCAAAAATTCCGAAAAAAAAATTTACCACCGAATTAAAAAAAAATATATATCCGCAAGGATAAACAGGCGAAAATTTGCCGCGAATTGATTGTTAAAAATTGAACGACAATTGTTCGAATAGTTCGATTAATTTTCACCCCTACAATTATCCACGCGAATAAAAAACATTAAATAATGTATTTCAATCGCCAACTCCACCTCCCCCAATATATCCAACCGGCAATCTCGCAAAATTGAGTGTGCATGCTATTGAATAAAAATACAGGGAGAGAGACACACCGGGGCCGAAGTATGACTCACTGGATATCACTTGAACCAACAGTCGCGGAAGTTCTATCACCGCAGCGACTACTCAATCCTCACCCAGTTATCGGCTAGAATCGCTCCCATGTGCCGAGAGAACTCATCCATGGTATTGACACTCCACCCACCGCAACATACATCGGAACATATTGATTCATGGATATATATTGCCAATATACAATACAGTCTCCTGTCTCCAAACTTCATCATCGCACGTATCCGTTTGAGGCATCACAAGCGTATCTGTTCATCTTCAATTCCCAATACAGCCGCAATGCATACGTTGATGTCTGATCGCAATCTGATTTAATATAAACTTGAGAGGCAAGGGGTTCGGGGAGCGAATGAAAGAGCCGATGACAGTGACAGCTCGAGCATTCGTTGGATTGACGAGGTCGATTCGTCCGACAGGTGATATTTTAATGGGAAAAAGTGAAAGGACTTTTATCTGATTTATTTATTTTTTTTCTATCAAAGAAACCGAATTATTTACCTCAAATAAATGCCCTCATTCAATCAGAAAAAAAAAAGGAATCTTCATTTAACCCAAATTGAATCTCTAAACATCCTCAGCCGAGAGCTACTCCCCAGCTCTTGTCAAACGGCTTCAAGTCCCCTTCATCATCCAGAATAATAGAAAACAAAAATCCGACGAGGTTCATCCAAATAGAATAACATCGAGTGAAAACATAGAGCTCCCTTCTACGAACAAAGCCACAAAATAGAACTGAAAGTTCCACAAATCCACATGCCCATTGTACATTTACCCCCCACGCGTAGACAAAAGGTTCCCCGTACCACCTGGCCCGTACCGATAATTCAACCTGTTCAACAATAATAATAATACCGACAAACAAACAGAAAAAAAAAATAAAACACCTGAATTAACACTGGCGTATGCATGCGTCACGCGTGCCGGAAGTGAACCCGGGGGAAACAAACGCAGTGACCGACAGATCGATTGCCACTTCCGGCGGATGATATTCATGCCTCACGTTCACAAACAGCGGAACGATAATTAGCCAACCCCCTGCCTCCCCCCGTAACATATGAGGTCTTAACAAATAGAGGCTTTTGTCAATTGGACACACCTCAGCCATTTCCAGCTGTGTCCAGCCATTTTGAATACAGCGATTGCTTGTTTTGTGTTTATCATATTGTATTGTCTGTCAGCCCGGTGAGCCACTGAATTCCAGTGGACCCAGTGTGATTAGCACTTATTTTACACGTATCAATATCAAAATATCGTATGAACAAAACCCCCCCACGCGTAGTTATAGTCCATTTACGCGGGAGAATAACTGAATTTCCCGCGCAATTCCCTCACCATTGCGGCGTGATTTTTCATTGTAGATTATTGGATGCCGAGGAATGCATGTTTATCCTTTATTGAAACTGATACCTCAATATGTGGGGGGAAAATTATGAAAATTCTGGGGGAAAATTCGTCCCCTAGTTACCCGGGGAGAGTCGATATTGGGAGATTTCTCCGGGATCTGAGATTTCGAAATTGAAAGAGTTCCATTGGGCATTAACATTTGAATGTTCATGAATTTTTTATTTAAAATCTGATACGTTAAATTGGTTCATTGGTAATTAATTATTTTCTCAAGTATTGAGTGTTACTTTAAGTCAGTCAGTTTTTCAATTTTTTTTTTTTTAACCGAGAGATTAATTTTTTTACTGAACTGATTTATACAGCAGATCAATTTCCCAATAGTTTCAAAACCTCCCCCCTCTCAGTGGCAATTTTTTTTCGCGGAGATTACGCCCCCAGATGATAAAATCTACAATCATCATATTTGCTCTCGACAATAAGTTGAGTTGAAATCCAGTCACTCTAATACCAAAATCTTTGCCGGAAGTGGGCGGCGGGTGAAGGCGGAGGGAATAGCGAAAAGAACTAGCGTAGTCTGGACATTGATATTCAATTTCAGCTTTCAATACTCAAATAAACCGTAAAATCGTGCCGAGAGACCCAAAATCGGGCAAAGAGAATAATCCACAGTGGTAGATTCAGATAGAAAGGATGAAGTGGGATTGGGGTCGATGAAGTTTCTCTTTCCTCTTCACAGCCCCCTCCCTCCACCCCTTGCCGAACTCTAGTACGTACGATTGTACTATCGAACGGATTTGAATGCCAATGATTCGATGGACTAACTCGGCCGTACCTACCATATATCTACCATTGAAAGTGTTAACGCATCCCCGCACTATAGTCTATCTCACTTGAAACTCAATTCTATCAAACGTAAATTGCACTCTCCTCTATTTTCACCGGTTTCGGTTTATTGTGAACAGCTATTACGAAGTGTTTTGTACAGAGTAATTAGAATTTGCTGGTACTATGAGAATTTTCGGCCACCTTTATTTTTACTGGATTTTAGAATGTTTTTTTTTAAGACTAAAATCGCACTCTCTAATGCCATGGGGGATACGACTGAGCGATGGATTCATTATTCGATTGATGCAAAAATCCAATTTCGAGGAATTTTTTATGTTCCAATCAATCTCTCATTCGCTCGAGTGGGCAGATTGGATCCCTCGTACTCGCGGATATCATATTTATTTTTTTTTGGGGGGGGGGGGGGGGAAGGCGAAATTACACGGCGAGTGAATGAATGTTCGTTTTTCTTTTAGTCAGACGTGGCGAAAAAACATTGAGGGTGACGTGAGGATTTTTTTCCCCTTTACCAATAATGAACAAAATGGAACGCTGAAGAAGCGAACGCAGGGGTTAGGTGGCCGCAGCGAAGCTGCCGCGTACGCCGAAGCTAAGAGCCGTGACCTGCGTGGGTACTTGGATGGGTGACCGCCTGGAAACACCGCGCGCGCGCCCATAAAAAATTACGGGCGGCACGCACGGGGCAGCGGCCTAGTGTCTCTATCTAGTACATTAGGGCGCTGTTATATTCGACGATCGAAAGAATTTACACTTAATTGCAATACCGCCGGTTATTTGTATAAAATAATTGAGGCGGTATCCAACGCAACGGGTTCCCGTGCAGCGCCAAATGGGATTTTAAAAAATGATAATCATAATACAACCCTAGACAGAAAAATGTAACGGCCTTGGGTCTTGTAAAAAAATGTAAAATGTCCGGGATGAAAAATATTTTCATAATTTTCGAACTACTGGGCACATCCTCCCATTTCTTCTCCTCGTTATCAGACGAGTCAGTTCACTCGATGCTTCACGGGAGCTACACGCTCTTGACCTGTACTTCTTTTTCCCCCTGATAATAAGGCCGAAATTTTTAGTAGAGAATATCACGTAGATTAAATTCGTATCCACAGCAGCTCGACATGATTTTTCAACTCTAATTGGTGATCCTTGAGCCACCACTTCTTGTTTACGCTACCACTCGACTCTACATTTTCCTCCCAAGATATATTTCTTCGACGGTGAAGTAAATAAAAGAAAAAAATTAATATTATTTCACAAAATTAATACATAGCGCTATAAAGATTCATTAATTTTGTTTGATAATATAACGTAAAATTGTGGAGTAAAGTTCCGGGGAGTCGAGGGTCTTGTAAATCCACTTAATTCAAATTTTTCCTCATCCGCAATTTCCTCATTCATTACTTTGACAGAAATAGTTTCAAAGAAATTACGGTTGAGATTAAATTCATCAGGTTTTAACGTGCATTAACTTCTCGCGCAAACATTAATCCTCTATTAAGGGATAATTTAATGGGTATAATTTGGTTGAGTGAATTCGTAAAAAAAATGGAATATGCCGGGAAATTCTGGGAACATTTGGAGATCACTAGTTCGCCAGTGGAAAAGTAATCTCGTTAATTTTACTTCACTCGAATTCGCCGGGAGTACAGTCTCGCGGATTATTTATACGCAATTCTACGTCACATATTGAATGGTGAGCTGACGTTTGAATATGGACACGACGGGGCCGTTTGATATTTCAGGGGGATGCTAGGAATTCTAGACTCGGAGTATTCCAGTGTATTATGTCGTTTGCAACTGATGGATTTATCAAAGCCGTAATCAATAGATGGAATTACATGTCAGATAATGTGTCGAAATGGGGGGGGGGGAGAGAGAGAGAGAGAGAGAGACAGAGAGAGATTTTTTGCGAAATTAAGCCGCGATAATATTTTTCCGATCACATTTTTTTATCTTGATTATTTATAGGAATTTTCCGAGGACCCGACTACCCTGATAATTTGAAAAAAAATACAAATTCTTCCATTATCTAAAAATTGCCCTCCCAAAATCGCAAAATCTATCCTTCACCACTCCCACTCAATAAATCTCGGCCATAAATAAACTTCACTATCCGAAAATGATTGCCACCTCGAATTTACGAGAATCCCGGGCCAGCCGAAAGCCATGAAATCCCGGGGATTGAATATTTTTTTCATACTATTCCCTCGGCAACGCCATTTCCCGGGCATATGAATACTTAAAACTCCGCATGAAACAGTTACAACTCGTAATTCCTTCCGCCGATCGTGTGGAAACAGCGATAAAAAGGCAGTAAACTTGCCGGTTGTGTATTCTGATGAAGTCGTTCCGAGTCGCGAAAAAAGTGCCAATGTCTCCCTAATGAATAACTCGAAGTGGAACACGAGGAGAAGTCTCCAACACTTGTCCCGAGAGTATCGAACAATATTTAATTTAATAAAATGGGAGGAGAATGAAATTTTTTTGTACGCGAAGCGGGTGCGTAAAATGACACTTTAAAACCTGTGTGTCGAAAAAAAAAAACAATTTCCCCCCTGAATTCTCCTCTCGGATTTTTTTCCTCTCGGTGACGGTAACCACGTGGCCCATTGTCTCTGATGGTGTTGAATGGGGATATCAGGAGAGACTATCAGACAGCCGAAAGGGAATTGTTGGAACGAGTGGAGGCGGAAATGTGAGGGGAGCAAGCCCATCAAATGTCCAACTTGCATCCTGCTAATTTACCAACTTTCCTTTGCCAGCGCTATTCTATTCATCTGATTTCTGAGGTGGGTGAAGTAAGTGACATCTCAAACAGACGTGCCTTCGATGCTGGCGGCTTTTCACACACGAGATCCCACTACACAGTGCACCTGTTCGACAATGGGATACGTTTGACGCCTCGTGTCTGTCGCCTCTGTCACGGGATCCTACTTCTCCATTTCACGGTGAATTCAACATTTTCAGAGGCGGAGATCGAGTCGTGATTGTGGATAAGGTGATAGGGGGGTTTTCGGTAATTGTTGGAGGACTGCCAGCCACTTCTGATTATTGTAGCCACTTTTTTGCGAATTGTACGCGAATTGATTACACCCGAGTCTTAAATATTTTATTGATGAATGAATTTTATCTCGCGAATGATTACTTCACTCACAAATCTAATTATCAATTTTTCGAGCCCATAAAAAATCGTTTAATTTTTTTCAAATCTTGTGAATTGTCAAATCGTAGCTAAAATAGAACAATTAATCTCTTGTACGCAGGAAAAAAAAATTATCCTCATTGTTCGCGATGCATTCACCCTCGCCGGAAATTCTCTCCGAATAAAAGTAAAAAAAAGCGAATTAAAATGCGAAGGATTAAAAATTAATGGTCAAATGGCATCGATTTCCCCGGCACAAACTGCTGAAGTAATGGACGGATAATGAAGCCTCGATAGCGGCATTCGAAAAAGTTCGCCCGGTCTAATCAGATGGGGAGGAACGAACGAAAGAAAAAAAAAGCCCCTCCGAAGTTCAGAGTCAATTCGTCATGGCGATAACAATCAGGATTGTGCCATCAATATCCCTCGGCCTCTTAAATCACGTTTTCTTTTTTTCAAAACTTATGCAAATCCACGATAAAAGGCTTCTCTCAGGCACCCTAAAGTCTCTGATTACAGACGTTTTTCCGTCTGCATTAGAATTCAGGGGAGTAGGGGGCTCATTGATGCTCCCCATGCGAGCAATTTTCACTGGCTCGGGAGCACTCGGAGGTCTACTCTCTCGTGGATGCAACTTTTGTTGGCATTTATCTTGATAATTGATTCCTTCAAGTAGATTTAAACTCAACGATAACCGAAGATTTTTTTTTTCACGACGAAAGGACTGACGAATTCTACTCGACCCCATTTTCCAATTCCAAGTATTCCCCTGAGCCTTCAAATAATGACATTTCAAATAAATAATTCTAATAATAATTAACAAATTGTCAGAGCATTTTATTTTGCATTATTGCTTCGAGCTGAACGTCAGAATGCGCTTGAGTTTATAATTAAAAAAGAAAAATTAAAAATATGGGGAATTAAAAATGATTTCTCTATTTTCGCGTCGACTGTCAATAAAATCACTCGCCAGTGCGCGTTTTTTAGTATTAAAAAATACATTTAATTAATACCGAAAGCTACAATCTCCTCCAATGAATTCCACCAGCCCGGCGTAACTAATGTTAAACAAATGACCATCCCAGTAAAATTGCTAACCAAACTAAAACAGTAAACCGTAATAAAAAAAATTTCACTGAAAAAGTATTGAATACGTGTAATAAAAAATCTTTTCAGGTTTTCGCATTGTTTACTGTGAATAAAATAACTTTCCCCAGGCATTTCCATATTGAAAAATACATTTAATCAAGCCTGAGTGATTAACACGCACTCAAGCAAATATCCAATCCACCTCGGCTATCGTCAGCCATGACAAAAAAAAATTGACTGGACAGTTGTCACAATGCGTTATAACCCCACTCCGTAAAGAATAATTTTTTTTTTATCTACAATCTTTCAACTTCACTCCATTCTTTTATTACAACAGGTCCACTTGTATTTTTACTTTCCTCGTATTTTATTTATTTATTTTTTGATCTTTTTTAGTTTTTCCCCGGATAGTCGATTGCCAGTAATCTTTTTAACATTGGCGATATCGAAAAGCCGTTCGTTCGTTTCATTCGTAAATTATGACTGGCCTTTTTTTTCCCCACTCTCCGCATTCCCTCTACCAGCAAAATCGTTGATGATTTGTGCGCGTTCCGATAAAATTGTTGCGTTCAATGGTTACAGACACTCGTCCATTCGTTTTATTTCGTTCTCTATTTTATTGGATTTTGCAGAGCCTACGGAAGCTCCTGCCTCTCCCCCCCCCCCCCCCCCCCCCCCCCCCCCCTACTCACCCCGCCACTACGGAATCAACGAAACGGTTGAATATTTTGTGCATGAGATTTCTCCAATATTGGAGGGGGAGGAATTTTCCTCAAGAAGAAAACTTTAGATTTTGAGAGAGAGAAAAAAATTCTCGCGTGATTTTTACCGGGTAAATGGAATTTTTATGGAGGAAAAATTTCCCTCGCGCAGTAATATTATTTATTAACTTTATTTATGAATACTGACTTTATTTGCAACGATCCCCAACTGTCAATGCCGATATTTTGTATTTTTTATTTGAAAGTGCTTCTCTGGGTAATCCCGAGTCTATCAAAAATCGGCGGATTATTCAGTTACTCTTTTCACTCGTGTCCTCATTTTTTCTGTAAAAATTCGCGACGTCCAATAGGGCGGTTCCCACGGCTCCCGAAAATTCTGTATAATTTTTTTGATAATTTAGAATTTTTTTACGGCTTAATTTTTAATTTTTTGGTCTTTAGAATGAGTTTCTCTCGCTTAATGAGCAACGCGGGAATTCCCCGCTCGAGTGATTTCCCGCGGAACTCCGGGAGTAACCAGTGTCGCTCAATTCATTAATACCGACGTCAACAGCTCAGTGGACTGGCGAATGTACAGATCATTACAGATTTATTCTCTTCAATTACTACAGAAATTGACTGAAAACGAAACACGCCAGCAGATTACGAGAATTTTTATTGAATATTTCTCAGCATGTTAAAAAATAATAAAAAATCATTTGCGATTAGATTTATCCTCCCTCAAAATTCCCGGACAATGAATAAATAGCGGGATTGGCGATTGAACCTCTTGCCTTGATCTGTCACACTTCCAGATGTATTTGACGCGATATAAATCACAACAGGGGTACACCCACGATTTTTCCCTCCTGAATACAAGTCTTGAGGGGTGCGCTCCACTATTTTTCATCCCCCCGTCGATAACTGGTCACGATCAATGTCAAAATGAGCAGTCACACGTGGAGCATGTGCCGTGAGACAAAAATCATGGGGGAAAGAATTTCGGAAAATTGTTTGTTCCTTCGAAATTTATTGGCCAACTCAGTTAAGAAGGTACTAGATCAATTCTTAGTTTGAGCACTAATTACTGAGCTTTATTAATGATCCAAATTTTTCTACTGATTCCTAAGTCTCCGGAAGACAATAAATAAATATTACTTGCTGATAATATCCTCCGGCAGGAGCAAATAAAAATAAATAAAATTGTTATTCTCGGGATTACATCGAGAGTGATGGGATCAACGGAGTTTATCGAGCGAAAACAATTATATTTTCTCCAGAATAACAAATAAATTGGCTCTCGAGGGTGAGGGTGAGGTCGGAGGGGGTGAAATCGATTGTTCAAGGGCTGTGTGAATGGCCGAGTGTACATCGATGGGGGAGTGAGGGCCCTCGTAGCTTGAACAGATGGCGCGAGGGCATGAGAGGAAATGCCTGGCCATCCCTAACCCTCCTGATTTCTTAATTCCATCCTAGAAAGCCCCTCCCCACCGGGAAGTCTTGAGTCACTGAGTAAATTATGCGGCTGGGAGGGGTTGATACAAGCCTTACGCCACCCCAGTTTACCACCTTCTTCTCGAGGCATGTCTATTGTCCCTCCAGCCGACATGTTGGATTATTAATGCCGGATGGACTCTCGGGAGGGACTCGCCAGGGTTATAACCCGGCAATGGGGATTTGATGAGTCTGGCGATTTTTTTCCGCTCGTATTTTCCCAGGCATCGCATGATAAATTACGGATTAGGGTATTTCAGTTTAACGGGGACGTTTGCTTCTAGCGAAATTGGATTGCGAGGATTTCAACTGGAAATTATTATTTTGAGATTTGAAAATACAGGTCGAGCTGACAGAAGAGAATTCAGAAAGGAAAAAAAAACCGTTTTCAGATCGTTTCGGATTTTTTAAACAGTCGAATTTAAATAAAATCGACACTTTCTTGCAGACAAAAATCTCGCGAGTGAAATTTTTGTCGCAAGAAGTGCCCTTGCAATGACAGAACAAGTTCCCCAATGATTCAAATGGTTAAATGAAGTGTCCCCAATCCTTAGACTTAGAATTAGAGAGCATTGTTGGTCGCTATAGTGCCCAGAGTCCCCTAAATTCTGAGATCTTTGTAACCTCCGCTTTAGGAAGTGGATTTCCAAGGTCACAGTAAATTCGCCAAAAATTCATGTGAAAAATGAAACTGTCCCCAATCATCCCCTGAAGTTACAGATTAATAACTACGAGGGACATCGTAATCGTAAATTAGAGAGTGCCCGGCTGTTTCACTCACACCGAGTGTCATGAAATATTCGCAGATCGATTACCAGTTGGTAAAGGATGGGGATGTACGAAAAAGAGACAGTTGAGAAGGGCACGATAGCGCTCAGTGGTTGGTGGTTGGTGGTGGATGGTACACTCGAGGCGTCAGAGGATCGATCGAGCTTTTACGTATATCTCGTAACTCGGGCCTTCAGTGAGATACGCGAGCCAGTCCAGGCGGGTTCATCGATTTTAATTCGGATATGGATAGAAAGGGTAAACACACCCGATTTCCGTCTCACAGGTACAAAGCTAGCGGGCCACAGGCGTCCATAAGTGCTTGGAGAGAGGGAGAGAGCACAGGTACTGAGCAATTGTAGATAAAATCGCATGAGCGAGCGAGACCAATAACGAATTCTACGACTCCCCGGGGATATTCACGCGTGCAAAGGATATGCGGTGAATATACTGCTCTCGAAAATCACGTAAACCTCGGGGGCCTACTGCCATATTTATATTTCAATCGCGGGGGCGGGGGAGATTTTTCTGATTGTTTACTGGTGCAAGCAATGCTTATCAGGCGATTGCCATTTTTTCATTAAAAAAGAAAATTAATTTGTAAAATAACGGCTAGTTAATTGAAAAAAAATACTAGTTAATTCAAATTGTGATTTTTAGTTTACATGAATGTTTTTCTTTTACCATACCCACCCCGAGAAATGGTTTATTTGAATTCAATTGAATTTATTGCAATGAAACCAATGGCTTCATTCGAACAGATGCTGGCTTCACATGAAATTGAATCTCATTTTTATTTGTATTGTCACTCTCTTTGAATAAACATTTCACTCCGGTCGAACTGAGAATTCATTTGATATTAATAAATTGTTAATTATTCCACATGAGTCAAGTGTTTCCACGGAAATGTTCATAAGTTCGTCAGATTCATCCGAAAATCATCAGCAGACAAATGAAAGATTTTTTTTTTACAGTTTCTTTGATCCAAAAGTGATATTTCGTTAATTGCATTGGAATACTGAGAGCTAACGTTTTTAATTCGCTCGTCGCCGGTTAAAACTGGCGTTTCTCCTCAACCGCCACATATCACTGTCAACCAAAAATGAGATGCAATTTCTTTTTCCCGGGGCATTCGTAAAAATGTCAAAATTTAGACCACGTTTCACTCGCATCAGTATTCAAACCAGAAATTCAACGCTAAACTGATAAATCCGAGTTGGAGGAAAAATTTAAAAAAGAGTTGAATCACATTTTTCTTTCTTTTTTGTTTCATCAGACGAATGGAGAGAGCCGCGTGATTCACCTCTTCGGAGTGTTTGTACTCATTTAAAATTGAAAATCCCCTGAAACAGTCCCACCAGCTGACAGTTTCGCTGGATCAATAACTCCGGAGATATTACAAATTCTTCATTCATTCTCGTAAAAATCCTTGAAATTCTCCACATCACTCATCAAATTATCCGAATAGCCATCGGCCCAGGTGGAATTGCCGTTTGGAAAAATTAGAAATTCTCGCGGACGAGGGGGATGGGAAAATGCGCTTTTAAAAAATCCCAAAATTTTTTATTCTAGAGCCCATTAAAAAAATTGTCATTCTTATTTTTTTTTAACGTCTGCAAAAAGTGAAGAATATTAAACTACTTTTATTCATTAATAAAACAAAAAAGATTACTGTGGAGATTTTTAAAGTCAATTAAACGCAGACATTGTTAACCTACAATTTTTTTAATGTACACAAAAAAAAAGCCAAAAGGGGCTTTTGAAAGCTCTTGTATTTAGCGCAATGTGACTTTTTGTTTGAGCCAAAAGTTTTCAATGCGCCCTGGAGGTCCGAAGTACAAAGTTTCACACCGCAGAGTCGCGTAAATTACAAACCACTTGAATTTCTTCAGTATCAACTCCCCCCCCCCCCTGGTAATTCAATTAAACAATTAAAATCCAAAAGTTTGAGGGCATAACATTTTCATTTTTCCACTCGTGCAGGCATTCCACGGGGGAGGATTAAAGTGCCCGATGTAACACTTGACTTTGCCAGAGTACTCGGCAAAAAAGTCATACTCCAGTTATGATTATGCGTAATTAATTGAGATTTTGCGGCTAATGAAGCTACAATTGTAAAATTATCTGTGAGCCCCGAAGAAAATCGTCGCGAGTTGATTTTCCGGGGGGAGTAAAAAAAATTTCCACAGAATCAGGAAAAAAAAATTAAAATACAAAACCCCACCCCTCGTAAAATAGTTATTTGTAAGTACAAAGAGAGATAAAACAGAAATGTTAGCTTTCTGCCTTTGCGGAAAAACTATTTAATCGCATAGAGAATATATCCTGCAAAAGGAATAACACGACAGTCCCATCAGAGCCGTAATAGAGCTCTCTCGAAACACCAGCCGTGGAGAAAAAAAAATATCCCATAAACTGGCAAGGGGAGCGAGTGGAATATAGAACTCAGTTTCTGCGAGTAGACACAGAGACTTTAATAACTAACTGGCTGAGTACTACGAGCAGGTGCTGTCTCGACCAAGTCTTAAGGGAGTAATTTCGAGTGATGACAAGGAGGGGGGGGGGGGGGGGGATTTTGTGAGGAAATAACCCCGGAAATTTTTCATTCCCCCCTCTGGGTGTTTTTTGGGTTTTTCGGGTGTTATTTTTATTTTTTTTTTTCGTCCTACCGCGCGAGAGGGGAATTGTTCTTTGCAATTTCCGAGGACAGTCGTAAAGTGCGCGATAACAAGTGGTCTAAGACTCAAATGTCGAGCTCCAGGTGTTCATTAAATACCCAGAGCCCTTTATTCATTTAATCAAAGATTTATTTTTATTAAGGAAAAAGACACAAGCAAAAAAAAATTATTGTCAATTTAAGCGTCGCGCGAATCATTTAAAAATTCAAAGATAAATAAGCCTAATTAAATTAATTAATTAATGATTGATTGAAAAATCAAATTAACGGCGAAGCTATAGACTTCACGCACTCCAAAATTTTTGCGATTTTTTATTCCGACGCCCTCTGATTGAAAAATTAATTATCAAATCGTCGCGGCTCGGTAATTAGTCCGCCCCCCGGGGGCTCGACAAACCCACCCTCATAATGACCAATCAATTTTAATTTTAATTTCTTTTTTTTTTTATTAAAAAAATAGATCTAACTTGTTTATTTCTTCACTCAGGCTACTCCGTCATTTTTTAATTTTCTACGCTCCCTCGCCACCCCTAAAAAAAATCCTGGCACTGGGCGTCAGGTGGAATTAATCCTGTACAAATTTAGGAGCCTCCGAGAAAGTTATACCCAACGACTACCCTAGATTCTCCACCCAAAGCCTCCCCTAACTCTGCACAACTCCAAGGGGTTAACTCCCCCCCCCTCCCCCCTCTCTTCACTTGACTTGACTCCCATCCGCGTTCCTCAAGTAGTTGAGAAATGTTCTCAGCCCCCCCGCCACCCCCACGCCCCCCTAGCGCCCATACGCAACCCTTGTAACGCCAAGAGTCGAAACATTTGTCGCACAAGTCGTATCACACGCACGTGCGACAACGAGACTTGCAAGTAACGCGAGAGGATTTATTTACAAAAAGAAAATAAAAGAAAAACAAAAAATGTCAACATTACCAGTTTCGTAGCTCACAGTTAATCCTCGATGGTCTGAAGCACTTCTCAACTCACTGACTCTAATGATACAATATATTTAATCAATTTAATTAATTACTCTGTCTTATTATTGTTTATTAATTGCACACGCGAATTGCCACGCTCGATACACTTGCGGTCACCTTTGGTAATCCATTTCAATCGATAAACAATTAATCACTGGAGAATTAATTCACTATTCGGCCATGATTAAATCATTTTGCCAGGCGTCGATGAACTGTAATTGTCGAGGCAATTGTAATGGTACGTTTGGGGACTCACTGAGTGTTTGTTTACATTGAATTTCCTTTTGGTATTTCTACAATCATCACAAAACCATAACAGTGCCCGGTAGAAGTGTAAACAAAACTGGCACGACAAGTGTTGACTCGACGAGGTACGGAGACCGACTGGCGTGTGTGGACGCTTACGAGACCCAAAAATGCCCTCCCCACTCCCACATCCCCTTTGGTTTCCACTTGCCTGAGGCCGCAACCCCCAGTGTCCTTCCTGTAGTCACCAGCACTCCCTACTAGACTGCCCCCACTACTGCTATTCTGCAACCTCTCCTGCTGGCACTGCCTCAACGCTGCGCGCGCATGCGTCGGAAGGGCTGCGTCCTAGATTTTCGTCTCGTCGGAGAATTTTTTTTTGTTTTTTCTTTTTTGAGGGGATGAAAACGTTTGTCTTCGGGGGGGAGTGAGTTGCACTGGGGGCGGTGGTGTCTTAGGGAGGAGAGGGCAATTTTTTTATCGCCAGTTTTATGGATATCGTGAGTCATGAATAGATTTTTAAGATTGAAAATCTAAAAAAAATCAGCGGGATCGGGGATAATTGAGTGATTGCCGTCAGCCAATCAAGATGGTTTAAATAAATCGGGTTTTTTTACATTCTATTCTTTTTGGATTCTCGAGGGGGAGGGGGTGAATATGAAGTCGCGAAAATAGGGAAAAATTGAGGGAAATTTACTAAACGTCGGTAATTTATTCTCAAATATCCTGCGACCCTCCGCTTATTTAATAACATCCTGAAATTATTTAGCGACTTTAAAGAATGTCTATTAACCCCGAGCCAAGGCATTGATTACATTTTATGGGAATACCGTCTATTGTACCCCGAAGACTCGGACTAATGAGCAAAGTGAGCGTTAACGTTCCTTGAGAGCCGAGAGCAATGTCGACCGAAGTATAGCACAGATATCCACATTTTCAGCCGCGAAATTTTCCCTGAAAATTGTACAAAAAAAATTATTAAAAAAAAAATCTCCCAATGAGCACACTCAGAATTTCCTACGACCTTCCTTCTCACGTAAAAATCCTCGAATCTGCCGGAAGGACAGCTGATCCAATCGCCAAAAGAAGTCTCGATTTTGGCCTTCTATTCTCGGGACAAACACAATCAATAAAGATCTCTCTTTCGCTGTATCGCCATTTATTCGTCTAATTAATTCAATTACATCATTTAACTCCTAACATTTACCCAACTCATTCTCCAGAATTCATAATGGAGATGTGTTCAATGCAGACGCCAGCAGGAGCCACGCCTCAGTCGAGAATCAAGTTCTCGAAATATACTCAGGCAGGATATTATGTTGGAAAACCTATGTACTCGGCGGGATAACCCAGTTTCATACGTGAAACGACTCCTCCGCAAATTTGACGAGACCCTATTGTCTCCGGTAACTAGGGAAGAGGGTGGGGTAGATGTGTTCAATCGTCATAGTATTCTCCCCATGAATATTTCCCCAGGATTTCATGAAGTTATTCTCAAGACTGAACACTCCTCAATGTAAGCCTCGTGGAGGTGGATGCGGAGCACTTGATTACGGCTTTAATTAAAATTTTTTAGGTAATTAATTGGAGAAGGTGGGCGAGGGGATTGGATCGTCTGGCACTGGGCTCCCCTCTTGTTGCTCGTCTGTCGACGACTGGAGAACGTCCGCTTTCAG
Source organism: Psyttalia concolor (assembly GCA_030522845.1). NCBI lineage: Eukaryota > Metazoa > Arthropoda > Insecta > Hymenoptera > Braconidae > Psyttalia > Psyttalia concolor. The sequence goes on from JAPYZM010001780.1 coordinate 19,473, forward strand.
CAGGTGCACCAGCTCACTGGCTGTCATTGCCTGGAATGTCAGACCGGAGAGTAATTAATTCATTCATTTGGGGAAGTGAAGGACTTTTTTTTATGTAACTCAGAGCACAAAGTAATTATTCCAAAGATTTTATTAACAAACTGATGAGCTCTCCGACGAGGACTTTTTTTTCCCAAAGCCAATTGGAAAATAAATATCTCCACAACTTGGGATTCCATAATTCAATCCACTTTGTTCGAAGGGATTATCAGTTCGTAGACAATTTACATTAACAAAAAGAGGCTCTAGATTCTGGGATGGGAGTTTCTTGTTGTTGAGGAGATTAAACAACCTGAAGATGTGGTGTTATGTGTCTCAACAAGGGATTACTCCCAAGAATGGCTTCTTCCTCTGGATCTAATCTTCTTCCACTGGTGATTAATCGAGCGATTGTATCCTCCTTCACTTGGGATAGAGAGCTCACGAGATCCTTCTTCGAGGTTCCCCCTTGAACTTGCCGAAGTCTGGAGTCTGTGGGTTTTTATCATTCTTGTCAGTTGAAAAAAAACAAAAATTCTTCGACGGGGAAAAAAGGTTAAATCAGGTAAGAAGGTAGAACAACTGCGAGAGGTGGCTTCATGCATTGAAGATTCTTTTGAACTTACAGAGTCTCTGGAGGTATTGATCAGAGTCGTCTAACCTCATGATATCAGCCTGCGCTGTGACGAATGAATCCTCGAATGCAGTCGTCACTTCATTCACTGGGACTCCTGGAGCAGAGCCCCACGGATCCACCGTCAAGGTCTTCATGGCGAATTGTATATAATTTATTTGTTATTTATAGCTTGCCAGTTTGACAGATAAATTATGAGTATCAGCTGTTCAACGTTTACCAACAATTGTTGAGGTTATGGAGGTTTACACTGTGACTAGTGTCTCCATCGGTTGGAGAATTTATCAACACCTCTGAAAATTTTTGTGATGATAACCTAGGCATCTGTCACGTTGTGGAAATTTTAAATAAATCATTGATGAATTATAATTAATAATTGAAGTAATTGATTTGTGAATTCATTAAAAAAAATTTAATATTCTTTTTTCCATGGGATAATAATGAACAACCCATAATTTTCTTAAAAAAATACCGTGGATTTAATTATTCCGAGTAAGCGTCTATAATACTATTAGTTAATCATTACATCGTCATCAGTCTAAAATCACTTACAACAAACTAATGATCCGCTGGTCATCGATCACTCGAATAAATCAATACAAACTACCTCAGAGTATTACAATTGCATTATTTATGTACAGAAATTGTGAACGAAAGTAATGAGTGTGATGAATAATTTTCCTGTATCACCTGTCATTAATCATTAATTTTTCTTATTACACATTTAAAAATAATTTAAAAAACCATTATATCAATGATTAGAGATAACTGAAAATATTCAGAGGGACATTTTTGGGAGTTTCTCCCAAATTCCAAAAATGTCGGCTTTTAAAAAAATCGATATTCGTTATCGTCAACAATAGAAGGAACAAAATCAATTGATCCACTTGACATTAACACACTCCAACGCCCCATCAACCCCCCCCCCCTCCCCCCCCTGAAACCATTAGTATAAATTAGTAAAGTAGATGAAAAAAAAAAAATTGAGCCGATGTTTGTAAAACCGAAAAAAAATCACAACCGAGTGCCATACGCAGGCAAAGCCACTTTGAATTAACAAATAATTCCTTCGTAAATTCACTGACTACATAAAAGTTAATTGAAGAATGATCACAACCAGCGAGTGGCGAATAAAAATACGATAATAGGAAGCTATCGTTCCAATAAATAACCGTTACGCATTAAAATTAGGCAATTGTTTACATAATCTAGTTGTTCATGGTCCTCTAACACGACTTAATCAATTTAATGTCCCTCATCTTGAATTCAATTTATTGTTTGTCATTTTCTTCATAGCAAGTAATCAACGATAGGAAATCTTATCTCTACGATATTGGGAATTATCGTCGACACAAGTAGTGGAAGTCCAAAGGATACCATTCACTTTGAATATATATATTTTTTTCCAATTTTCCTTTTAATTGAAATGAGATCATGGGAAGAATTTTATCGAGTGATCAAACGTGATGGAACAATTGTTGGATTATCTCGTTCATGAGTAGATTATCGATAAAATATCATAGGACACATTTTGACAATTTAATCGACTGCAAAAACCATCTTATGACATTTCCTCCGAAATCCACTAGATATCGAGATAATTTTCAGTTTATCGCTGAGTCTTCTCATCACGTGTTATCAGCTCACAAATATATCCCAATAATAATCAGTTGATTATCTCGTTGGGGAACGGGTTTAGCGCAAAATGTGCTCAAGCACTCTTCATAGAAAATTTTATCAGCTACAAAAAATGTCCTATACAGTTTTCCCCTAAAATGCCTCATTCCCGAGATAACTACCAATTGAAAAAATTAATTTGGTAAATGATAAGAAAGACCCTCCCCAAATAAATTCACATTATTCGCCGTGAATTTTGTGATATTAACTCCAAATCGATTTTCTTCTGTTTACATCCACTCAAGTGTGCCGTAATATTATAGTCAACAGTGTTTGTTTTGATAGGAAGGAGTACCTACCTAGCAAAAACAGAACACCCGAATATTTCAAGTGTTATTGCCATCTCAGTATAAAGTAAGCAGTGTTACGGTGAACAATGAGTGTCAAGGAAGTTTTCGTGATGTGCGCGGGCTTATCGAACGGTCTTCAGTTCTTGAGTTCGATTAAAAAATCGGTGAGGGCCTTGAAGGACGCTCTACTGGAATATGGGGTAAGTCACGAGCATTATCACGATTAGTTAGCTGAATTTTCTTAACATTTACCATGAATTTTTCATCATTCACATTTGCCGTGTTAATCAACGAATTAACCCGATGACTTTTGAATTAGAACCCTTACCAGAGGGACAGCCTCTCCGGCATCGACTAATGTCTAATAACACTAACTTGGCAAGACATCAAGTGAGTTGATTACAATATTGTCTGGTCGCCCACGTCAAATCTATATTCGCAGTTTCGTCGACTCAGCCTAACATAAATAAATGTATCTCTCTCTCGTCATCTTCACAATTGGAATGAGCCAAAAAAAAATCCCCATCTCGAGGGACACTCAAACCAGAATCGAATGACATCGTCAACTCAAGCCAAAGACAATTTTAGAACAAAATTAAAAATATTGTCACCAATGAATTGATAATACTCAAATTGGGTCAGGAATTCTCGTCAGTAGTTGAAATTATCTGCGATTATGGAGCGGACGAGGGCGGCCTCTCCCAACAGCACAACCACCGTCGCCAGAGTGGAGGTGGTTTTCGACGGTGGGACAACAAATTTGCCCCACCTCGTCTTGTACTGAGGGCACTCACTATCGCCTGATCGAAGGCCTCTTTGAGATCGTGTTGAGTCAATGCTGATGTCTCAACATAACTCACTGCCCCTAACCTTTGGGCCAACTGGTGACCCTGAGCCGTTGTTATCGGTGCTTGACCGTACCTAGCTAATTGCAGCATGAGGCGAACGTCCGAGCGTAGATCGCTCTTTGTACCCACCTGAAAATTAATATTTCTAGCTCATTATTTTTATTCTTTATCCCAGTTGCTTATATATTTTTTCAAGCAATTTTTTCAGCGTTATCTACGCTCCATTTTATTATCTTTCGCGATCAAATTATTCGTTCTTGAAATGGCGATAAGGTTCCAAAAGCTAATCGATCCGAACCTTACGTTTTTTTTTATTGAAGAAACAAAATAATTTGCGCATTGGGTGCTTGAAGAAAGGACTTTGTCCACTTACGATGATGATCGGGGCATGAGGGCAGTACTTCCTGACCTCGTCCACCCACCGAGAGCTGACGCTGTGATAACTCGATGGGCATACGACGCTGTAGCAGACGAGGAAGACATCAGTCTCGGGGTAACACAGCGATCGCAGGGGATCAAAGTCATCCTGTCCTGCTGTGTCACACAGCTGGACATTCAGCGGCAGCCCATCCACATTGACCACGACTGAAAATAGGTATTAATGATCCCACACGTGAGGACATCAACTTCAACAATAGCTCTTGAATGATATCTTATGTAAAGATGATGGAAACCGTTAATAATAGTTCAACCGAGTCACTCCTACTGTACCCCTGGTATTTCACAACATTGACAATCGCCTTCTGTGACATTCGCGTGGGCTCACCGATAATTGGAGTATCGGGAATACGTAATCGATCGATAAAACGATGAGCATTTCAATCGGTTCCACATGAAAAGTCACTCCTCCGAGCTGAATGACAGTTGGAGATTGGATTTCCGTGGATAACTCGAAATCTATCAGAGCCAGGGAAATTCTTGTGAAAGACTTGATCAGAGGGAATTTCATTAGCTACAAAAAATGTTTTTGCAACATTTCGCTATCTCAATTAGATCTCCAGATATGCCAAAAAGGAACAGCAAATGAAGCTGAATATATTGTCTTACGCTGAGCAAATTCGTCCAGACATTTCACATTCCTTTTTCGTAATTTTCCTTTCAGAGAAGTCTCGGTTGTTTTTTTTTTCTATATAATCATCTAAATCCCTTCTGAAACCGAACCCCGAGCCGCAACCGGTCTACTAGATACCCGGAATTTCCTATCCCCGGGATTTTTCGTGCAAAGTAATTCAATCCCTCTTTCGTGAATTAGTGGGTACAAGTGGCATCCTCCTCTCTTTCTTTGCGAGCCATACAAGCCGTAGCCAGTGGCGGTGTACTCTCACCTGTTGCCCTGTCTGTCTACCTTGGGTGGGTACAGTCACCCCAGAAAACTCTATCGTCTAGTTTCTGTAATCACCCAACACCAGAGAGCCATGAGCTACGATGACTCAGACAGTGCGAGTCATTCCGTAAACAGATAAACAATATCGGGAGTCATTAATTATGACGAGGGAGGAGAAAAGAAAATGGAAAAAACAATAATGGAGTTCATAACGTACTAGAGGCCCCAGGAAAAATAAAATTCCAGTGTTTTGGTCTGTAAATGAGGCATTATCGCGTTCTAGTTGGAAGACTGTTGTAGAATAGACAATTCTCGGGATGAAGATTATTTTCACATCTTGAGAAGGAATCAGTCGTTGTTGGGGTGAATTGACAATCAGAATAATCGCCTGAAGTCTTATTTTGTTTTTTTTCTTTATTACACTTGGAGAGAGGGAAAAATGGCATTTGTCATTGTCCGAGGAAATTACTTTTATCCAGATAACTCGGGAATTGATAAGACGGAGTGGATCGTTTTGTCAGTAAAACCTGAAAAACTGGATTTTCCATTCGTGTTAATTTTGTAATTATCTCGGAGACAAGTGGTTCTAGGAAGAAATGACGATTAATCTTTTTTATAGATCGGGAAGTTCTCCACAAAATTTCCCTGTGACTTTTTTTTTCTAAAGAAGCCTCTACTGTGATCTTTTGGTAATTAACAAGAGACCAAATCGATTTTTCTCAATAAAACAGAACTGTTTGTTCCCGTTTTTCGCGATTATCTCAGAGAGGAGTAGTTCTCGAGGAAAATATCACAAGGTCTTTTCAACCCCCCAGACACTTTCTCAATCCCTGAATTTCCCCCTGGACTGTACCCTCTCCGGCCGACTGCCCATGAAGTCCCCGAGCGTAGCATCTCCCCCACCCACCGTGCAAAAAAAAAACCCATCAAAAATCCCAACATACCATTGTAATTATCAAAAGCAGTGGGCACATACTCCCCAGGAAAGCCATTGGTCGAGTACGAGACAACGAGACTCGTTTTTCCAACAGCTCCATCACCCACAAGTACCACTTTGATCCTCCTGTCCAGTTCCTGAATGTTCTGTCTCACACTGCCAGTCGCTCGTTTCACCTGCATCTGCATCATTTGTCCGCCCTTGAGCAGGGGTTTTGTCCAGTTGGAGTGCGATGAAGGCGGCATTATCCCACAATTGGCCTCTTTCATCAATAAAAGGCCCACCACCAACAATTAGTTGGTCAATCGTTGCAAAAATGACAAGTCCAACGAACTAATTCGACATTTAGTCTCAATATTTCATCATTGACGAGCTAATGTCCGCTGTCTCTTCAACTTGTTGAAACAATTAACACTTTCTCTCCGCCGGCCCCACTTATTTATCACCGAGGGAACAGCTGTTCCATTTCATGCGCACAAGCATCCCGAATTCACCCCAGGGAATCGAGAAAGTGCAGGAATTGTATATCCAAAAATTAATTTACCTGAGATCTTCAATCCCAGAATTTATTCGCAACTGTCTTGGGAGGTCTTGTGTCACTCGCGGAAGTCCTGGGGACCTGCACCGGGGGAGGATGAGACAATTGGAGTTGCTGGACAGTTGTGGACGACTTTTTTGAGGGGGAACGAGAACCCGTGGGAACACGACGGGATGGAACAACAGGACACAACGCGCTCGTGTCGGATGCACGACTGATTCACCTGCCTGGAATGTGGAGCCACCTGTTGTGGAGCGCTGGAGACTGATGAGGGAAGTTCGAGGCCGACGCTGCCGCCTCGATGTCTGTTGAGTGGATAATGGGAAGGGGTAATTGGAGGATTTAATTGCTCGGTCTCTTTTATGGTAGAGACTGAGAAAAAATGTCGGATTTTGTTTCTTTTTTAATTAGGGCAAATGAAATTTTAGGGCATGGAGGGCTGAGCGGGGTGTCATGATAATCAAGACGATTATTTTATTGGAGCTTTGGTGGGGATGTTGTGACTTCTTGAACGAGAAAACCATTCGTTTTTTTATTTTCTCGTGTGATTGGACTGCTAGGCGGACATAAACAATTGTTTTTATAAAGAAAACAAACTTAAAAAGTTGGGGTGGGATTTTGCGTGTTTTCGCCTGCGTAAAGCTTATTTTCTTGCTCCCGTTAGAGAGCGTGCGATACAACGAATTGTGTGTAGATTTGAGAACCCAAACGCGGCGTTGTTTAAATTGAATTATCCAGATAAGTAAAATA
>JAPYZM010001781.1:0-16536 GCA_030522845.1 Psyttalia concolor
AGTGACTGAAAAGTTACTTTTCCGATACAGCGTGATGAAAAAAAATATATATATAAATAATGAAAAGAATGCAGGATTTACGGATCCATTGATTCATTGAACATTACGGCTCTCATTGACCTGTTTAGTTCATTTAATTATAAAGATATTTCCGTGGCAAGGAAATTTAGTCCCATGATCTAGTGCTCCGGATACTGACTGTGTTAATTAACGCAAAATGACATCAAAATTTGTGTCTTTTATTATCTTCAGTGGATTAATTACAAACGATATTATTATAACGATATTTCCGTGTCGAGAACAGTTAATCCAATCAACAGTGCTCCGGATATTGGACATTAATTAATTAGCTAAAAGTGAGAAGATAAAAATTTGGCTTTTTCATGATATGCAGTGGACTAATTATCAACAAAATGTTATCATTTTTTACACCTCTGAATATAAACAACCAAAAAAATTGATAATTGAGTTATGGAATTTTAATTTTGTATTATTTTACCTCAAATCGCTATACACTATCTGGCGTTCCCTACATCGCCGACGACCGATAATCCAGCACATGTTCCTCCACCGGTATCACTGTAACTGAAACTGTTGCTGCCAGCGCCCTTTATTTTGGTCAGATCCATCTGTTTGTCAACACAATTAGGATCTAACCCCAAAACCTCAAACCATGATTGAAAAATTCTCGTGAAATTCATCGGTAAGTACAATTAATACTCCAAAAAATCCATGTTCACTCATTAGTTTGGCAAAAATTCTCTGCTTTGGCTTGTTTCCTCTGCACCTCTCACACTTCTCTCAATCTTTCATTTCAGATGCTTGTGGCTCTGGCAACTCCACCCTTCTATGCTCTCGCACTCCTCCCTAAAATAAATCCAATAAAATGAACAGGCATACGTCTAACAAGTCAATCTTCGCAAAAACAAATTCATCGATTATCGGTGACTATTTCAAGATAATGAGCAACAGCAAACAAATGAATAATTTGCAGTTTCCAAATTCCGTGTCAGATTCGGAAAATATAAGTAAAAAGTCAGTTTATCGTCCGGATAAGATCAAGAAGCCAACGAAATTGCAAAAATACTCTACTTTGAGAACTAGTTATTCAAACAAATCAACTGATGTTGCCTCAAATGTATTTTTTTCTGGTGAAAACGAAGGGAAAAATGGCAATAACCTCTTAACAAAATATCAAACTGCCCTCTCGTCTGAAGATTCAATAGATAAAAATGATAGTATTCATGGTAATATCCCAAATTCTTGTGATAATTCTCCGCAATTGAGAATAGAGAGAAAATATTCCTGGGAGGATGTGGAAAACTGGGTTCCACCGTCTGAGAAGAATAAGCGGAGAATAAATCAATGTAAAATTAAATATTCGTGGGAAATTATTGGCGTTGATTCACAAACATCGGAGACATTGATCAGGGAATTTAGGACATTTAGGAATGATGAAAATTATCCCTGCAGAATTAAATATTCGTGGGAGGTCATTGGAATAGGGACTCAGGCTTCTCTGCATGACTTGTCACACTTGATAAGTGACAATGGCTACTGGGAGGGGAGGATTGTAATTGGATCTTCCGGGAAAAATGCCTCCGCGAGAAATAACACTCCTTCTTCTGATGAATCTAACAAACCTCGCTTTGTCTGTAATGCAGGCACACAATGCACAGCTGATAAGGGAGTGCATACAGATCTTACTGACTGTTCGGTCAAGTATTCATGGCAGAACTTGACGAAGGCCTATTTGCGCTCCGAAAAATTGTCTTGAGGTAATGAACACACTCGACACATTTAGCTACATTATTTCAGCGATATTAGTGGATTTTCATTGAACTTCCTGTTATTTTTTAAATTTTTTTGTCCAAGATTCAACAGAAAATTTTCCAGAAGAAGAATCAAGATAATTCTAGTCTTCTCTACAGCTGATTCTCAGGTTTATCTGCGTTATGAACATTTTTTGAAACATTTTTTATAGAATTTTCACTGCTGAATTTTTTTAAACTTTTTTTGTTCTTTTCTTGGGGATAAGGAGAGAACAATCAACTAACCAAAATTGTTCTGATGATCTCTTGACACTTAAAACAACAATCAACCTTTGCAATTGCGCATTGATTTACGGCAAATACTGAGGTTTTCATTTCCTCGTCTCTCTTTTCAGAATGTAGAAGAAAAATGAAAGATTACAATTGACCATTAAAAATGGATATCAAAGAAGACGAGAGTCTCGACGACTTGAACTCCACTCTAACCGAAGACTCTCAACTACTCGAAATCACTTCAGAGAAACCTGAAGTGATTTCTCCTTCTGAAGATGCAGAACAAAGATTGCGTTATCGAGAATTGTCTAAAAAATTAGAATCTACTAACGAAAAAATTGAGAAATATGAGGAAAGTACTTCAAACATATCTAGAACATCTTCAGAGGTGATTCTGGGATCTTTGAGTGGGGGATCGACGAGCGGAGACGATTATTCTCAGAAGACCATATCGAATATCCAGGAGTACATTAGGAAATTGGAGGAGCAGTTCAAAGACTTGGATAATGCTGACAATCAGGTGAGACTCAATCGACGTGAGACAATTTTGAAAAATCTATTCTATAAATAAAATTGAGAAAGTTAGGCCTGAAGTCTAAGGGCCTTCGGACGATAACCTATTCTGAGATTTTTTATAAGCTTTCAATCGAATAAATGAACTCACAATTTTTTATTAATTACAAACACGAGAACTTTACCTTAAAAAATTAGTGAATCTCAAAAAACACGAAATAAACATAAAAACATTCTGTTTTGAAAAGAAAAATGTGATCGCAGTTGAATATTCTTTCAGATCATCAAAACAACGGATCGAGTATTACAAGAAATCGATGCCTCGTATGATCACTTGATATCGAACATATTGAAGATGATAAATAAAAAGCGAGAACTGATGAAATTGGAAGTCAAAGTATTTAAAAATGAAAGTCTAATTCCGTTGAAAGCTTGTCGAGAAGAAATTCATAGGCAGATACTGAGGACCAAAAAGTCACTCTCTACAATCGAAAGTATGAAAAATGAATACCCCAGCATGAGTCATGTGGAACAACATGAATTATTGAGGGCAGACAGACAAATTGGAGGGTATGTCATTATTCATCACTATGAATTATTTAACTCCCGTGAAATTAAGGGAGATGCAATGAAGTGAGGTACAGCGCAATGAGCCATTTCATCTCATATTCAGTTAATGATGACTTTAATAAATTATGTATCGAATTTGTACTCCATTCTTTTACTTCAGCACTCGAATTTCATTCTACATTTCTCTTCGCCTGAAATTAAAAAAAAATGCTTTTCCCTTTAATGTATAAAATTGATGAGGACTTTCGCTACAGCTATCGCCCCCTGACTCTTAATTAGGCCAATTACCTAGTTTGGTAATTTTATAATCTCTCTCGCCAGCATTAAAGTCGAGAATTTATCATTAATTAATTATTCATAGAGTTTTTCTAATTTTTCACTTCTCAAAATTGAAATCCACTATGGAATGAATTTAATCAATAAAGAGTATGAATTTTTATTTAGAATACCAGCAGTGCCTTTCCTGGACGAACTCCCTTACTTGAATTTCAAATCCCCGTCAAGAACGCAAATCAATGAACTCCTGATGAAGGTTTATAACATGGGGACGATCGTGAGACTGGGTCCAGTTCAGATAACGGATATTGAAGAAAAGCCTGGCTCGGTATTCGTCAAGTGGGGAATCGCAGATCCTGAGTATGCCTCTGAGGATCACATTTACGTTCTCCAGAAGGCACTTGGAGAGGTCCTTGAGCCCACCTCCGACGAGTTCGTGACGATCTACGAGGGCAGTGACGAGTCCTACTTCGTTAAGAATGTCGAGATTAATCGTCCAATTACTCTCAGGGTTGGGATTCAATCGCTGGAGTCTGCGTGGAGCTCAATAAGGATCGCTAAGACGGCAGTCGCCCATTACAGTGAGTCTCTAATTTATGCAAGTATTTTTAGAAATTCCACTCAATATTTATTTCCACATCCTGCTATCGAAGCTCTCGAATCAAATTCCCTCAAAATATTCATTCCAATATTTTGAATGACAATTTTCTTCCCAAAATAACACATTTTATTATTGAATAAAAATTTTAAAAATAATTTTGGACATCTTTTGCCATATTTTCGTCCCTAATTATTTGGCTCAATCAAGCAATCTCCAACAGTAACACAATTATAATCTTAATTCATCCGATATAATAATGTCTATTCTATAAGTCCCTCGTTGATTCATTAAACCCGGGATTCATACCAAATAATTGTCAATAATCCAATCATTCAAATGCAACTCTCGTAATAAGATTTATCTCTGCAGGCTGGGCTCTAGATAATGAAGATTACATGATCACGAATAATGGAAGGATCGCAGCGAAAATTAATGATCATGTCAGTGCACTATTTTCTCGTGAAGCCCTGGTGGACTCCAATCAAATAATTGAATTCAAGGTAATTAAATTTGGAGAGAAAAAAAAGATTACATGTTGAGCATTTGACATAATTTCCCTCGTTAACGAACTGAGTTGCTGTAATAAAAATAATTCATGACTTTATTTGCAGTTGAATATTACTTAATTATTATTTCTCTGTCATTAGTTTTTAGAAGTACCGGCTCAAGTAATGAATGAGGAGGGGATCGCCTTGTTATCAGAGCCTGGCGGGAAAAATGACTCTTTGAGACGAAGGGGATCGCTGATGATCACTGCAGGGGGTAAAATCTTCATGGACGGCGAGGAGAAACTCATGCAACTACCATCAATTCGCTCTGGTGTCAGAATAATATTCACCATTGCTAGAAGAGACGATGAGACATTACGTGTCAATATCGAATGCTCGGATAAAGCTGTCACTTATTATTGGAACATTGAGACTCCACTTTACTTCAGTGCCAAATTTTTACAATCGAAAAAATGGAATTTAATGGTTAAATGAATTTTTATATGTGTGTTGATAAATCAATTGTTGATAAGGAATTTAATGATTTTGTAAAGATATATGTTTTTGCAACATGCAAATAAATTTTTTGATCAGAGAAACTTTCCATTTCGTAATTCAATTTCAAAAGAAATTAATGGCGTAAATAATGTTGTGTGCCGTACCCGAACCTTATTTGGTGGATTAATACATTAGCCAGCGATTAAATTAACAGCAGGAATAATAATGATAACAATAAGAAGTGACTATACATTTCTCGTTTCAAGCAATGAAATAGTATTAATAATGGTAATATAAAAACACGTCATTTATTCATCAATTTCTTATTATTTACAAGATTAATTGATTTAGAAACAATTGATAAATTCCAAGTCTGAAGATAATGACTATTGTCAATTTCCTAAAATTAACCAGAACATCCACGACATCCACAGTGAATACACTCAACGATTCTTCCTTCTTCCAGTTTACCCTTTGGCACTCGACATATGCAATTAGTTCCAAAATTTGTATCTCTGGTCTGAATACAGCGAAGGCAGCATAAGTTCTCGTATCCCACTTTCTTCCATTTTGCAATGAGATTTTTGTCTGCGATTTTCTCATTTAAACAGTAATCATATAATTCTGGGAATTAAAATTATGAGGAAATGAGTTTTATGAGTGCAACATATGAAATTGTATTTAGTTGTGATTGGGTCAAGTAATTTGAATTTGTAAATGTGGAATTTTCGGGAATTTTATTGGAATTGTTACAGGATGAAAATTTGTGAAAAATGGAGAAGATTCATCTCACCTCTGCTTATAGCTTTTCGTCTGTAGAAGAGATCGTAAATATATCTAGATTTCTGATGATGAATTTTGAAGATCGGCCACAGTGACTCTTGTTTTCGTTTGCCCTCGTGTGGCTCAGTTTCGGCTGAAATAAAAATTAAAAATGTTAATTAACAATTAAAAATTGTCGTTAGCGATTTGTGTGATTCCCAAAAATTACACACATTCAAGACGTCTTCAATTGAATTAAATACTTTCGTTTCCTTTGGATAAAACAAGGGGCAATTAAAAAAAACAGTGTCAATGAAAAAAAGAAATTGAAAAGAAAATTAATTATTGTAGATTTAAAATAATTTCAATGGGCTAGTTTCTAGAACCACGAACTGGCAGTGAAGCTGGGGACGTCGTTAACATAATTCCCCGAAATTTTCAACAAAAATCTGACAGAATTTGCCATCTAATTCGCTGCATTTGGAATGTTTTCGTGGGTGAAGGCAAACATACCTTCCCTCATCTTTTGCTCCAACTCCTCCAGAGTCGGTTCAATCAGTTCCCAGCCATCTGGAGGTGGCTTCTTACTCCTTCTGACTTTCGGCATCTCCAAATATTATTTCAATTCTTTATTATTTACCAACAAAAGCACAAGGAGCAACTAAAAACAGTGAATTCCAAAGAAATTCGAGGTTAGGCGTCAAACAATCAGAGATACGCTCTCTCCCGAGAAATAAACCCACTAATATCCAATCTGGCCACTACACCAAAATTTTCACAGAATTTAAACAATTAAATTCAAGCAATGAAATAATAGAAAGTAACCAAAGTAATTTTCTGGAGCAAATTTTCATTTTTTCAAAGTCAATATTCGAACAAATGTTGTCCCAAATGCCTACTGAGTAGGAGGAATAATTCAATTATTAATAATTATTTAGAGACAGGCTGGCCAACTAAAAAATTTCATTTCCGTAAAATCCAGAGAATGATTTCCCTGTTGATCCGCTTGACGTCCGGGGGACAGACGTCTCACGTCAAGATAATTTCCGTAATTAACATCCGCAAACAAAAACCTTTTCCCAACCAAAAAGGTTGTGTTCAAAGATTATTGCTAAATAAATTTAGTTGAATAAAAATGCCACGTGGTGAGTTGGAACGCAATATTTTTACAAGCATCTGTGATTTTTTAATTGAAAGATTTTCAACCAAGCCCACGTTTTTCAAGCCCTGCAGACGTGGGTTTTCATCTTCAATGTCGAGCTGACCCTGAACACATTTTTATGATTTTTTGTAGTACTTTGGGAACTTATTTTTTATCTGTCCTACAGGTAAATTCGTTAATCACAAGGGACGCAATCGTCACTTTACGAATCCTGAGGAGCTTGAGGAGCAGAGGAGAGCTGACGAGGAGAAGAGAAGGTGGAGGGTGAGTCTTTCAGAGGTTAAGTTAATTGATGGACAATTGGACTTGAGAGTTTTTGATCATTTTTTTGAGGGTTTCAGCAAGAAAAGGGCGGGGACTCATCTAGTGAGGAAGAGGAGCGGTCCAAGAAGCCCAGCAAGGCCAAAAATGCTTCAGAGTCAGAGGGTGAGAGCGAATCGGAGTCTTCAGAGTCTGAGAATGAGGTGAGGATTCTGAAATTATTCTCCAATATTTCGTCATTTCTCAGGGGCTGGGATACGTGAGAGATTTTGGAGAGAGCTTTTGAGTCCAAAATCGGGAATCGGATTGACAGTTTGATTCTGAACTTAATTTCCCAAATTGTAAACTTGAAAAATTGGAATACAATATTCTATAATTATTTTATAATTCACTTTGTATTGAATATTTTTAAATGCAAGCTTATTCAACAGTAAAGTAGCGATTCAAATTCGTTGTCTTTTTCAATTTTCTTTCTTCTGTTCTCGACAATGACAAAAATATCGTTATACAAAATTTTAGGGAAAGGCAAAGGGGGTAGAAGCGTTAATTGAGGTAGAGAATCCCAACAGAGTTCAGAAGAAAGCAAAGAAACTTTCAACGTTGAATACTGATTTAGCGCAACAATCATCGAAGCCTGAGCTATCTCGACGAGAGAGGTGAGTAATGACGTAGTTTTATTGAAGTGTCACGTAAAACAAAAAATTGTCAGTCCTTGGAATCAGACCCTTCAGTAACAAAATATCAAATTTTATCGTAAATTAGGTTTTTGTATTGAAAACCTAACAGTAATCAGAGACATTCAATTGAAGGTCCAATAAAATTCTTTTAATCATTCTCCATGACTTTTTCGCTAATTCAATTCAAAATATTACAACTCCTGGATGCGTTTTTCGATAGATATTTGTTCAAATAAAAACATCCCGGTCTAGACTATACGTTTATCAGGATAAATTTCTTGCAAATTTTATGTTGAGGATGATTCCAGTGCCCGTCCAATAGTTTCCTGTGCCGTCACAAGAATACGGAACACTATATAAATTCCCTTCTTTGATGTAGATTATGTATTCATAAATTTTTATATTTATCTAGACCTTATTCTCCTGGGATTGTTTTCTAAACGTTTTTTAAGTCTGAATTTTTTAAAAGTTTTTCTGAGAAAAAATGGGAGAATTTACGTTCAGGAATTGTCGTAGAGAATAACAATTCGCGTCTTTTTCCACCAAAACGATCTAAAGAAAATGAAACG
Source organism: Psyttalia concolor (assembly GCA_030522845.1). Lineage (NCBI taxonomy): Eukaryota > Metazoa > Arthropoda > Insecta > Hymenoptera > Braconidae > Psyttalia > Psyttalia concolor. The sequence continues at coordinate 8,423 of JAPYZM010001781.1, forward strand.
ACAAAGTTAAATAAATTTCCATTGAAATTCTTTACGAGAATTCTTACCAAGTTCCACTAGAATTTCACGTCAAGAATCCTAGTTTTTTTAATTATTTTTTTTACGCTTGGAATTGCGCTTTTTCTAGAGAACAACTAGAAAAACAGCGTGCCCACGCGAACTATCAGAAGCTCCATGCTGCTGGTAAGACTGACGAGGCACGTGCTGACCTAGCACGATTAGCAATAATTAAGCAACAGAGAGAAGAAGCTGCTAAACGAAGAGAGGACGAGAAGAAGCAGAAAGAACAGGCAGCCCAGAAGAAGACGGAAGCGACACAAAAAGCCCTGGGTAAACGAACCTGAGGAGTAATTTTGTAATTCCATTTATTTTTGTTTCAACAGAAAACAAAATTACACGGATTAATCCATCTTGTATACCACTGATGTTATGCTAATACCTTGATAAGGTTCAAACTTACCGATCTTTTCTTATGTATCAATAAAATCTACAGAAAATCTGTTACATATAACAGAAGGAATTCTATTAATGTGAATTATATTTTCCATTGCCCCCTCCTGCTCGCAGTCCTTAGCGCTTCTGAAGGGATATTGTTAATGATTCTTTAAAATTAGACGTTAAATCGTCTGAATTTTGTGGATTTTTATTAATTTTCCGAGACAATGAATGTCAATTTCAGTTCTCGTTAATTTTCCGATGGAATCTTGAATTTTCTATTACCAAATTCAGAGAAATTCCGGCGAGAATTGAATACAATAAAAAAACTTAGAAAAGTTAGCAACAATTACAGACAAAAATGTTCAACTTCAATGTTTATGAGCCCATATCCCCACCTGGTGAGCCCATAAAAAATGATTAAAAAAGAGGAAAAATTGCATAAACTTCAAAAGAATCTTAAAACTCTAAAAAGTAAAATAGCAAACAATGTCATTCAATTTTTGTGACACGTACAAAGACTTTCCTCGAATGACATTTAAACAATAGATATGATGGATATGAAGAATGTATGATTTTTTTTCGAACCGAGGGAGTCCAAATAAATATGCCGTGAGGGATATCTATTCATAAACTCATTACCTCGTTACATCCGATAAGACCCTAGAATGCTAGTACAACGTAAAAGTTCTATTTGCGTGGCAAACTTGGTAGACGATTGACCCCAGGAGTGTCATCCTAACGTGACCCACAATGGATTTCACTGAAATTCGGACAGCTGCGTACATTCTATGTTGGATTAGCTACACATTAGCGCAAGAAGTGGACTATTGTTTCGTGAATGAAGTTAATCCCTACCTCAATTTCGGAGTTAAAACGCCATATCGATTTGCAAGCACTGGGATATTTGAGCGGGTGGTAATCCCAAGTAAACAAATTTTTCTTGAAAGCACTTCAATAATTACTGAGATTAATTCATTAATCATCGAACCGTAATTAATGATCAATTAATTATCACCTAATCAGTAGAATTAATCAACAGCTCACGTGGATTATGTCCAGTTTGTTCTCGGTCCATCAAAAGTAATTCATTAATTATTTATTCAAAACAAAAGATTGTACACCAGTTCGACTCTGGATGTTGGCTAGACATGGGACGCGCTATCCCCAGAAAGAAGCTGTCGATAGATTGCAAGAGCTGCATACAATACGATGGAAAATTCTGAATTATCACGAGAAAGGGTGTAAGTTCAGTCGATCATTTTCACAAGAATATATTTCATTTTCAGACCATTTTACATTACTTGCATTAAAAAAATGAAAATGGACATTCCATTTTCACCACAAAATTAATTAATACCATTAATTGTTGTATTAATCACGGCGATAATGTAATTTGTTTATCGACAGTGAGTCATTTATGTGATGAGGATGTGGAGAACATCAGGACATGGCATCCCAATGCGCATTTGACAGAATATTATGCCGGCAGGATCACTGGCGAAGGATGGAGAGAGGGTGAGGAGCTTGGAAAAAGATTGAGGGATGCATACCCCGAACTCTTTCAGGCGCCCATCAAAGATATCAATTCTCAGAACTATAGGGTAAACGTTTCACTAATGAGACATCCTGAAAGTTATACCGATAATTGTTGAAAAAAATCAGTGGATGCTTTGATTTTTTTCTTCAATGAACGCATTATTTGTTTCCGGAATTTTTATGCTTCAGTTCAGATCAATAGAGGCTGCACGCAGTACTTTAAGCTTACAAGCTATGATCAAAGGTCTTTTCGGTGACAAATTGGCTGTAGAGCTCATGTCAAATGACAAAAAGGATCCTCTGTTGCGAGTAAGAAAAACAAATGTTTAACTCTTGGCATGTGTACTTACTTGTTCATCCTCTTCACGTGCACATCAGCAATTCTGACAGTCTCACAGTCTGGATGATACTGTAGTTGATGATTTAGATCCTTGAATTTTTTCATCTGCCATTGTTAATTGTTCTACGGTGGATATTATAGCCTGACAAAAATTGCTATCGATGGTCCAATGCGGATAGACAAGCTGATGTCCCACGTGATGAATTCATTTGTGGCCCCGAGTATGCAGAATTACAGCGAAATGTCAGCCGGCGAGTGGGATTCGATGTGTCTCCAGGTGAGGCCTAAATATTCAACAAATAAAATCAGTTTCTTTTTTTCCACAATTCAGTAACTGCAAGGTCAAACCCAATAGACTGTGAAAAAATAATAGAATTCAATGTTTTCGGAAGTAAAAAAGCTCGTAAAATGTGAGTAAAGTTTTCTGTACAAAATTTTACCTGATTTCAGAGCTAATGTCATTAAGAGATTGATTTTACCATTGAATAAATTCTGTGTCCACTTGTGTTAGTTTTAGCAGTGACAAGATTTTTTAAAATAATTTTTTCTTGGTCGCGATCGAATGCATTTTTACTGCAGCCACAATTCACAACATCCAAGATATGTGTCGGTTTGAAACAGCCTGGAACCGTGAACAATTATCGCCGTGGTGTGCAGTGTTCCACAAAGAAGAATGGAAAATAATGGAGTACATTGATGACATCCAGTACTACTACTACGCAGGATACGGAGTTCCCCTTAATATGCTAATCGGTTGTTTCCCAGCTGAGGACCTCATCAAAAATTTCCGGTGATCGTTCAACTCGTCCAAATATTTCAAATTTGACCGTGTCAATAATTGCAATTCGCCTTTCGTTGTAGGGAGGCCGAACACGCAACAGCGGAGACGGGCCCGAAGGGCATCTTCTATATGAGCACCTCAAGGGTTTTGATGGATTTTCTCCATGTCATGGGAATTGCAAAAGACTCGGAGCATTTGTTGTCGAATAATTATGGCCGCATGAAAAATAGAAAGTGGAGGACTTCGTCGATTGTCCCTTTCTTCGCTAATTTCATTGCCACTTTGTACAAGTATGAATGTTTCTTTTTTCATATTTAATTTTGTTTACTCTTCCGTCGTTTTTTATTGGAATTTTATTAAAATTCTATTGAAAAATCATTTTTTTAGTGCCTCGGCATTTTCTAGTGATAGATCTTAACGTTCTTTAAATTTGCGAACGGACAAATTGTCTGGAGACGTCTGAAGAAGATTGATGGAATTTTTCTGCGGGGTCTATAAAAAAATTATAAAAATTTAGAAAATATTCAAGACAAATGAGGAATTTCCTCAGACATTGAATGCCATGGAAATAAAAATAATAACTTCGCTCGTTTTAAGATATCCTCGGAATGTCCTCCTCAACTGCTGCAAATAAAAATTGAACCAATTTGAGAAAATCACACACGAAAAATTTAAATAAAAAATTGAACACCTTCTCAGCAGAATTCTATTACATTTGCATTGAAATTGTGGGGGAAATTTGTCAGAAAAAGGGCGTGATTCGTTACTTTTTGGCGGTTTCAGGTGCAGTGGGTCGGGCTCACCCAACAGGGTCACTTTCCACTTGAACGAGAAACTGATCATGTATGAAGGATGCAAGCAAGGTATTTGCGATTGGAAGTATATAAAGGAAAAACTGAGGAAAACAGCCTCCGATTGCGCCGAAAATTGTTTACGGAATAGAATATCAGCACCGGAAGACGAACAAAGCATTTATTTGCTCATAATTGCTATTTGTATCCTAATTATTGTCTTCCATCGGGGCATTGTGCACACAGCAAACAAACTTATTCGACGTCAGTGGTAGTATACTGATTAGTCGTACGCTTTTAATAATCAATACAATTTGATTGCAACAGGAACGAAAAAATTTTATAGAAAAATCCTGCGAATTCAGGTGAAAATTCTAATTCATTTATATTATTCTCTGCATGATTCCATCGAAGAATAGCGTAGACGAATGAACAAGAAGATATTCTATAGGAAATGTCTCAAAGAATAAGATTCATTGACTCAGGAAATTTGGGGATTTTTTTCTGCTCTAATTTATTGGATGACTAGGATTTTCTATGAATTTCTTTCCCCATGTGAAGCCACGACAGTCAAGATAATTGTCTCCTATTAGCATTTTTCATATTTGAATAATAACGTAAGTTACTTGAGTATATTTGTTGTTATCACTTCAATAGATAAATGTCATTATTGAAATCATAAAGCACCATTTCTTATGCGTCCTCTCGAACAATGTCAGGAGACCCATCAATCATGATTTCTCTGTGAGCGATTTTTTTTCTCTGGTAACTCAAATATATTCTCTCTTTAAACAAATTAAACCTCAAGTTTTGCAGATATTTATAAAAAAATCCGTTTCTCAACGAAACAAACTTCTCAATCGCAGGAAAAAAAAAGCAAAACTATTCCGCCGGAATTTTGTGCCCCGAAAATATTTTTACTAAAATAATTACGCGAGTTTACGTTATTTTTGTTTTAAATTCGTTGATGAATATTTAATGCTATAGAAGGGATGTTAACAAATGAGGGATCAGCCGGAGAAATAGCGAAATGATTGCGGGCCGTGAAAAAAATCACATTCAACAGAAATAAAAAAAAAACATTTTTAAAATTAAAACCCATCGACGTCACGGGCTCACGTGATTCCAGCGCGCGCGCGTTTCTCGTGGTTCAAACGCGCTATAAATACTGTCGAGACTGCACAGTAAACCCCATTATCGAAATAATATTTAAGAGAAACAACGCCTAAATCCGGTCATCGTCGACTCACATTTCCATCGGAAAATCCATTGCAAAGTGGAATCGACGACTGGAAAAAACCGTCTCAACCAGTCGACTGAAGCACAAATCGATGAGGGAGTGATTCCTCCCAGAGGAGGGTGTACCTACGAGGTTAAGGGCTACACCACCCCTCGGATAAATAATTTCTCGCAGTTGAAAAACAGTTCATTATTACCTCGACTTGTGACAAACTGGGGCTAAAAATCGGCGATGCAGTCGATAACAGAATGAGGTGACGATTCATGGAAAAATCGTGATAAGCATTGGCTGAATTCTAGCTGGATGTTATCGCTGTTTTATGTGTTGGTGGATTAAGAATGGTGGCACATTGACGTGTTTACCGAATGTGGATGTTCTCGAATCATTGGCGAGGTGAGTAAGCAGTTTAATCACGGCGAGACACTCGAGAGACGTTAGGATGTTAGAATTTCAATCTCCAATTGGGACTTCCAAGATTTTTTTTTAATTGACAAATTTAATTTGACACGCGGAAATCTTTGGCTCAGGGTTTTGAGAGGTATAATAAGCCTGCACGAAGAGAAATATTCAATAAAAATTAGAAAATAATTCACGTAATATGCTGGCGTCAATGGGTCTCAACTAATTTCTGTAGGAATTGAAGAGAATAAATCTGTAAGGTTCCGTAAATTCTTCAGTTTGTCACCGAATGTTAATTTTATATTTGAATTTAAGGATTTATTACATATTTTTTGCTGAATTGGTCGAGAAACACAATTTTGCAATTAATTAAGACTTTCAAAAATCTTAATTTAAGATCTGGAAGACTCAGGTGGAAACTTGACCTCAACTCGAGCCTTTCAAGTCTCAAAATCTCTGAGATTATTGAATTTGTCAGTAAACTTGCGATATAATTCCATTGGAATTTTTTAATTGATGAAAATGACCCAATATAACGCAACCTAAATGAATTTATGAGGCACATGATTTTTAGTCTCGAAACCAGTTTAAAAATCTCTCGGGACAAGAGAACTTCATCATCTGCAAAAAATGTTTGCCCTCAGGGTGATAACAGAATTGTTTATCAGAAGATTCAACAATCAAGTGAATCTCCTCTGTTTCAATAGTTTTTTTGCTCTCAGTTGGCGTGTTCGATGGATCATTGCTGGTGTGCACGCTCGGCGTACCATTGGGAAGGTCGTGAACACTCTGACGACCGCAGCGGATCCAGGTGTAGGATTCGATAGCCACTCGAAGACACTCGCGAATGTGAGCTGAGTGATCTCGTAGAAATAACAGGGACTGTTTGTCGTTGAATCTTGAAGAAGGAGTGATCGACTGTCTTTGGACCTGTGAGACATGCCTGAGCGAGGAGTAAACATGGAAAAACCTGAAAATTTCGACAATCTGCACTATCTGCCTATCTGCATGTGCGCAGCCTTGCCCATCGTCTTCATAATTTCGTGAGTTTTTCGAAGGAAATTTGAGGTTCAAGAACTTTTTTTGAGGAATATTCAAGAGGAAAATCTCAAAAGCGTTCAAATAAATTTCTACTACACCAGTTTTTTGGGAATATCTTGGAATCTAAGGGAGGTAGAAAAATTCGTGCCAATACTTTTTGGTAGAGGAAAGCGAGAGCTACAAGAAAGGTTCAGGTGAAAATTTCGGTATCTCCTTTAGGTTCTCAGATATTCCGCCGATACTCAGCGAAGAGCTCGGTCGACGTAAACCACTTGTTTTGGTACTGATCGCGATTTAAACTCTCGGCGGGATTTCATTGAATTTTACGCGTTCGAGAAGTTTTCAATCGATACCTGAATATTCAGTATTCAATTTGAGGATCGAATGATAGGATCTAATCGTTGGATTGAAGATTTTATCTCTAAATGTCTAAAGAAATGAGTGATTAACAGAATTTTATCACTAATTTTTTCGCCAATTATTCTTCGAATTCTCTCATCTTTTTTTATTTTATGAACTGATATATTATCTTAAATAATCGATGATTCGTTCGTTTCAGGTACATAATAGCTGTTTCGCTTGGACACGTGGTGGCGGGATTCCCTTACATTTCAGACACTGGAACAATCCCACCAGAAAGTTGTATTTTTGGACAACTACTCAACATGACAGCAGTCCTATGTAAATATCATGCGAGAGGTTGTTGAATCACTACCTCCTATATTTTTTTGACAATCGCACACGAGGACCCCTCTGCCTTCTATATAACTTCACGAGATCCAGTCGAATTTGGAAAATGATAATAAGTAAAACAAGCAAATTATTAAGTGATCGATAATCAATACTAAATAGGCATCTTCAAGACTCTTTTTAATTTATAATTAATAATCTCTAGTGAGCTTCTCAATTTGACACTTTCGAACGATAAACACGGAAAATAATATCTCCAAATTTTTTCCGCCAAAACTAAGGCGCGTGTCAATTTTTTACACTTATCTTGTGGGAAATGACTCTTATAGTGTCGAAATCTCGTTTAATTGAATTGATCGAATCAAGACATAAAATGTGGAATTTTTTATGCTTGGGTAGGCACTAAGTGGTGACTATTAACTCAGTTTTGCAGAAACTAATTAAACTCTGAGAATTTTAATGAAGGTTCTAAATGTAAAATTGTCAAAAATTTATAGCCATTTTTTTTTTTGTCTAGAAGTCCCACAGAATTTTCCAGTGAATTCCCTGGTACTATATTTATTTTAAAGAGTGTTTAGGTCGAGGTCACTCTCTTCAAAGTCCTAATCACAGAAATTTTCCAGTGGCCTTGGTCGTGTACATTCGTTACGCTCAGCTAAAGGAGCTTCTTGCGGAGTCTCAGATGCCCCATTACTGGCAAAGATTGAATAAAGTCGGATTCGTAACTGGTCTAGCATCGACACTGGGAATGTCAGTAGTCGCTAATTTCCAGGAGACTTCGGTCCTCAGTGTCCACCTCGTCGGGGCGATTGTGGCCTTCGGTGGAGGCACAAGCTACATCTGGTTGCAGGTGTGTAT
>JAPYZM010001782.1:0-16531 GCA_030522845.1 Psyttalia concolor
ATATTTTTCATCTCAATGTGTCGGAAAAGCACTTTTCAGTCACTCGACGTGAACCAGACCGTGACTGAAAAGTTACTTTTCCGACACAGCGTGATGAAAAATATTGTTCGTAACACGTGAAAAAAGTGGTTTTTGACTCGTAGGATTATACTCGCCTTCGGCTTGTGATATAAATCTCCCACTCACCAAAAACCATTTTTTTTCACTTGTTACGAAATATAGTATTTCGAAACATTTCTCTGGAAAATTAAGGGTTATTCGGAGAATTTTTCAAAAATGTCTCTGGAAGATTTGACGACTTTGAAAATTGTCAAGGGAACATTTTCCCATATCAAATGAATTTTCGTTCGAAAAGTAGTTTTTTTCTCTCAGCGCAGTTTGCACGCCGACGATTTACGTCAAGTGGGAAAGTCGAGAAAAGTGGGCGATTAAATTTGATCTCATTACCGTCCGAAAACCCGCGGGATTCTCTGTACACGACCTTGATCGATGATGCACGCGCTTCAATATCAACAGCCGACTTTTGACGCCGGTCGGGAGATAATCGTTCATGGCCTCCGTTAATGGTGAGTATCAAAGTGCAACGAAAAATCGCACGTAAGCAAATTTACCGAAATAATAAATGAGTCAGCAGTGACAAGTAATGACCCTTTGTTGGTATCAGTTTTGGATTTCCCCAATATATCCCTTTACGTCAAATTTCTGATGGTTTTTTTTATCGGGTGTATTTGTTATCTCGACAGAAGATCCGATTGTTTTTGTATTTTTGCACATCGATTGGGAATTAAGTGACGTTTCTTGGAAATCATTTTCACGCGATTCTATGAAAATGTAAAAAAACTTTATTATTCAAAATTTTGTGTCATGTGATATTTAATTATGGCAATGAGTCCGGAATTAGTTAAATTAGCCTCACAATTTCAAGAACGATTTTCTCTTGGAATTAATTCAAATAAAAAATTCTACCAGTGAACATATCTGCAATTATTTTAACTCTTCATTTGCCAAAAATACAAAAAATCCTCCCATACCTCAACTGTTGTTTTCACGATTTCATACTCAAGATAACAATAACCCGATAAAATAGAGTCGTCACGTGAGCCACGTGAGCCAACCGCTACCAGCCCCAGCCAAGAATGTCCTGTCTCCCGCGAAACTCCGCGAGTAATGCGTAATAAATTCCACCAATTAATAAATAAACGAAAACCCCAGCGCAATTATACATTCATGTGCACTAAGTCTGACAAGAATAATAATAAAGGAAAAGTCCGCGTGACATTACCAATACGTCAAGTTGGTAAAGGTGAATGGCCGGTTGCACTCAGTAGCACTATATTGTATTGAAGAATGCGTAAATAAATTCAATATTGTGCAGGCGGAAGTTCAGTATCTCGTCTCAAGAGGTCCCGATAAATCTCCACCATTGCCAAAACCATACGATTAAAATGTACTGCATCCATGAAAAAAAAAAGCTCTCAGTAAAGCCTTTCGTTAAAAATTCTTACCAGGAAAGTATCTCAAACTGAGAAAAAAACATACATCCAACAATTTTGCATTTGTCGAAATTGTAAGTGCAAATGGAATCATAACAAGAAAACGACTTCTGAAATCCAGTCAACCGACTCTTGTCGCAAAGTGTTTTAGACTTGAGGTTAAAATATTATTCAATAAATGGCTTCAACTGCACTTGTTTTGAGAAATCATTTTTTGTCATTAAAAAATTGACCTCATTTTTAGCAACAATGCGGAATCTTTGACGAATGTTTTCCCCGTGGAAAATATTTTACTCTTAAAAATTTTCAAAATTTTCTCGTGACAAAAGTACAAACATCGTAACTTCGCAAAAAAACATTTTTCCTTTGAGTGCAGGTGGAAAAATATGACGCGACTGAGCCGGGACTACAGATCGTCCAATACTACCGAAAGGAAAATTCTCCACTGACGAGTGATAACGCGTGCTTCGGGAGATGGAATGTACTCGCATAATTTTTGAAATAATTGGCTCCCGTGATTTTATTTGAAATTGTTTATTGATTATTGTTGACGGAATAGGCACAACGATCGTAACGATTGATTGTTTATACGAGAGGGCATTGCCCGGGATGCCGGCTCACCTTCAAGTACCCATACCTTCTACTGCACGTATATAACATACACCTCACCTTTCAGTTGCCGCAAAGGAAAGGTAGTGCTTATATAGATTTACGACGTGTGCGAATGAAAATACTACGATTCTAATCGATATTAATATTCTGTTATTGTTTCATATCTGGTTAGTGTAATCGTTGGTCGGGATTTATGGAGGTGAATGAATGCATGAATGTTGACTGGAATCATCTGCTTTTGATCGTCAAATAATTTGGGGTTTACAAGATTTTTTTATTGGCGGGTATGATTATTGTACTTTGTGGAGGTTTGGATTTTTTTTTTTATGTTCACTCAATATTCGGAGATTTTTACTCGAGTCATTGAAACAGTTATTCACTCTGCCTCTTTTACTTTAATAACAATTGATTATTTTTTCGAACATGAAAAATTAAAATAAATAATTTATTCTCTCCTCCCTCTTTTACTTTAACAACAATTGATTATCCTTTGAAAGATTATGATTTAATATTTTCCATCGTACCGTCAAATTTTCTAAAAAATCAAGTTGAAAGCAAAAATATGAATTAAATCTCGAGGTAATTGTCAAATCATGCTCTCTGTGCAAGAAATACCCCCGAAGAAATCCTGTCAATTGATCGTAAAATTCCCCATCTCTAAGATAATCTCAAGTCTGATAATATTTCGTCAATGCAGAATTCCTTTTTAATCTTTCCCAAGTAAAAATCCTATCACAGAAACATCAGAGTTCATTTCTCAGTGGCGAAGAAAAAAATTTTTTTTGCAAATTTCTCGAATTCCTCAGACATTAGATGAAATAGGCCAGTACTGAATTTCAAATGGGATCGCCATTCAACAAATTATCATCATCATCATCATCATCATCATCATCATCATCAAAATGATGATTGGCGTGATGTCCAGCTGGACACGCCTCCATTCCAGCCCCAACTGTCCAAATGGTTTATGAACACCTGTACCAGACACTAGACAATATAATCTCTTTTTTAGACTAGAGTATTTGGGGCCCACATTAAGGTTGGCCCGGTACGGGCTTTCCAACTGGTTTTGTTTCTAACGGCCAATAACGGTGGCGCACCGACGATCCCGCGTGAGGTTTTTTGAGAACTCCGTTATTCCACGGCAATGGAATACCGTCCGACATTTGTTAGAAATCGGGTCGTGCCGAAACTGCCCCTTTTTTTATCACTTTTTTTTGCTAGTGAAACGGAAGATTTCTCTAGTCTAATTCAGCTTGGGATGTGTTAAATTAAGAAGGCGTGACTTTGGCAATCGCAAATGCTGGCGAAATTCGGCTTCTTCAGGAAGGGATTTCTAACGGCAACTGTTCCAAAAATGAGGCATTTTAGCATGACAAAATAGTCGCCATATTTATTAACATAATATTTTTGGAAAACAAAGAAAAATGATTGCTAATTGCAATGAAATTATGGGGAGCTTCGCAATTGTCTGGGGCGCACTTGCTCCCGGCAAATTTCGTTTCTTTATGGAGAAAATACACGAAAAAAAATCGATGTAGGTAATCCTTTACAAAAATTTATGAATAATTACAATTATATTTCAGAAATTTCGACGGGGAAAAACCAATGGGAGGCGTAGGATTTCGTCCAGCCATCTCCGGAGAGAACCAGTAAAATTTGTAAGTTTTTTATTATCATCGATTATTTTCAATTATTCCAATTATTTTCACTCCCCTCTCCTCCTTATTCTTCGCTTAATTTTTCCTCCAAAATTATCTCTGAAATTGTGAATTCGAGTGGTAATAAGCAACGCTCGTAAAATTAAGAACTTGTTTATTACGAAGTACGAGGAAGAAATGTAAATGATAGACATAAGCAGATAATTGGTAAATTAATCGGGGGGGTCCATCCGGATGAGCAACAACAAAACAGTTCAAACGCACGAGAATTTCACAGACTGATCAAGGACGCAATGCAGATAGATTCGCAGTAGACACGTGGCACTGGATTATCTTTATTCTGTTCTCAAGCGAGTTTTTTTATCTTTCGCAGAGTTTATTTATACTGACCCTCTCGTAATCTGCAATCTCAGAAAATTTGCGGTAGCCGTAAGCATTAACGAAACGAAATGTGAGGGAGGGAGAAATGGTTTTTCTAGATTTTTTTTCTCTCGAAACTACGGTTTTTCCTGTAGAAGCTTTTATCTAATAATCCGCAACTTCACAAAATTCACAACGATTATAAACATTGAGAGAATTGCATCATTAAGAGAAAGAGGAAGAAATGATTGCTGGCGATGTATTTTTTTTTTCCGAAATTATTGCTCCCCGGGTCGATGTGGTGGCAATTTTTTTTGGCAATTCAACGAATGAGACTGAATGGAGAGACAAACGGAGTGCGCTTGTGTATGAACGCCTCGTTGATCTCCGGTGGCCCCCTTGAGACCCGTTACCATCACTGACCACTACCAACGGGTCACCGAACTGTGTGTCGTTGCAGCCAAATTTTTTTCCCCCCTCGATTATCGCTTGCTCACACACTGCCGGGAAAATTGGAAAATATTATGAGAGTTTTCTATAAATACATCAATCACATGAAGCCAGTCCAATGATTTATCAATAGAAATTATTTGATAAAGAATGTACATTCAAAGAAAACAAGTACTTTTCACCAGTACCAAATCGTACTTCGGGCAAGTCACTTGTCATCAGTCTAAAAACTACTGGTTTCGAAATCAATTGCTTTCTGCAAGTATACTTGACGCAAACCCCTTGAGTACTTTATTTTTGACGACTTCTCATGATATATTAAAAATCTCGAAGAAGCTGTAAATTTTTTTATCTCTGCGGGCAATTTGTAAGATCGTCGTTTGCAAATTACGAGTTACATCATTCGGTTTGTTCTTCCATTGTTTTTCCGGTGTTGCGGGAAAATTATTAAATAATTATGCGATGCGACTCCTTTGGTGTTACGGATACTTGAGAGTATTGAGGAACAACAGAGGGACGTGTTGAATATTTTGGCGATTTTATTGGAGACGAGGAAATTATGAAATGAGGGCGACAGGTAATTTTATCGTGCCATATCTTGAAGACTTTTGTTGAAGTTATTTTTTTAAAGGAAACGTGAATTATCGCTCCCGAAGGGAAGCTGTGTTTTGGGCAATTTTTCGATTTTCTAATTTTCACTGCAAATTATCCAGAATGTTCTGAAATATGAACAAATTATTTTTTTAGGGTCTCGCCTGTATGTCGGTATGTGCAAATTTGGATTTTTGGGGATTCAGACATCATAGAAAATTCATCATAAATTGCGTGAACTCGCAGATAAAAATTTCAAATTTCGGCTGATGATAGCTACCGATAAGCCCCATTTTGTGGCTTTGTTTCAGTGAAATCGGCGCAGTAGTTCCTGAGATATAACCATTTCTTTGGATTTCGTTTTACCTCTCTATCTGGCCAGCAACTGCACCGATTTTAATTTTTCTTCTTTCAAAATATTCATCTCAACGGCCTCTATCCAGGGCATTCATAAGATGTCGACTAATTTATGCAGAGTTTAGAGATATTGTCCTTTACATGTCGTTTCATGAAAAATTTTGTGCGCACAATACCTCAATGAATAGAAGAGATAGCGTCTTGAAATTTTGTACGCTACTAGCATTTCAAATATAGACGATTCGTATTTTAGATGGGGGCCAGCGGCCAAACGGTTCGGGAGATATTCAATTTTTTATGAAAATCTATTTTGCCAAGTATCTAGGTTTTTTTTTTCAAAATACTCGTCCCGATGACCACTCTTTAGATGAATTAAATAGTATATTATGCAACATGTGCGTTATGGTGTTTTTGGCTCGTGGGAGGTTGTAACACGAGCCGAAGACGAGTCTCTCCCTCTGCTTGATATTTAGAGGTTCTTGTTGCAATGCGAAAAGCTGCAAAGCTCTTACGTTGTTAAAAACATTTTTTCTAATAAATTCAATGCTTGGATAAATGACATATGATTCAATGTCTTCAGAATTTTAGTGATATAAATGCAAAAATTAAGCAAAAAGTGCTCGCGAAATTCCGGAATTTTAGGAAGTTTAACGACAAATATTTCGTGAAAAATTATATCTTGCAATTACAGCTTAATTCTCAAGAAACTGTTGAATTAGACTCAAGTCCCTAAAAATGGCAAACATTCAGATGCCCAAAAGCAATTATTCTCCCGTCAATGAAAAATACTCGAAATTTTACTAATGATGTGTTGTGAAATTACCGGTAGTCCGATCGTATCGGAGTTACCGATAAATTACTTCAGTGGGCATTTGGGTTCGATCGTTCGAACTGACTGGGCGAACCGTAGCAGGGTCAATAACCGGCAAAGTTGTTGTAAAGAGAGAGGGGTCGCAAAGAGGGCCGGTAGGCCTCCAAAGCCTAAGAGACCCGGACTCTTTTCACATGAGTCGTCGCGCCCTCTCCCTCCTTTTAAATTTCATTCGTTAAATATACCACTGTACCGCGTCTCTATACAAGCAAAACCCCGAAAAATTCAATTTGCGATTGAGGAAGTCTCTTTTAAACGACACCAATTCACGGGGGGCCATTGAACCCGAGTGTAAAATCAACCCCAGTTGATATGGCGTGCATGTGTATCATAATATTGGGACAAATCGTGTTACACAAGTTACCAAGAGGCCTCATTGGCTTCGGCAATTTCGACTGCGGTCAATGGCCTTATCGATGTCGCACTTTCGCCCGAATATCTTGACTTAGTATCCTAGTGGAATAGTAACTGACTGAGGCGTTCCTCACTTTTTTACTTCTATTTCTGGAGGTGAGCGAATTGAGAATGCGGTGATGGATAAAAATTATTATTTCAGGGACTATTGACTTGGCATTTTTAAAGAAGAGACACTTAATACTATTTAGGCCAGTAAGCCTCTGACCAAAAATTAATAAATCCCGAGTGGCGTTAGCAGGAAATTTATCAGGGCGCTACTTAACAGGGACTTTTTCCTTCAGTAATTCCTCTGTTAGCTAACAAGCCATTAATTCGTAATTATGACAAACGCTAGAATGATTTTAGAATCTTCATAATTGTTTATATTTCATAAAATGGCATTTTCTTATTTCGTTTTTTAATGAAGCAATCATTAAAATCATTCAAATCTCGGAAAAGCTTACCTTTTAGGTCTTAAATCGATTTTTGATGGCATCGTCAAAGTAAATGATTTTTTATGATGTGAAAACAACTATATTTTCGGAATGAAAATACGTCATCCTTAAAAAATCATCATCATCGGAAGTTTAATCGTCGACAATTAGGCACGTTCGGTAATTTCGAAGTTGGAAAATATTGGCGCTTCAAAAGTGTTCAAATCCAAAACTTATCGGTTATACAATTTTCTGACTTTATCATTTTGAAACTTTCAAAATTTTGAACTTGAACATTTTTCGAATATCCAACTCTGGTATTATAATTAAAAAGTATTAATATCAAGTACCAATTTCGGGAAATTAAGCCCTAATTTTTAAGATCTTTGACATCCATTCACATTAACAAAAAAAAAATGAGAAAACCCTCCCTAAATTAGGACTTAATCCCTGACAGTTCGGGCTTGTTCCTGCAAAAAAAATCACAAACATTTTCTTTTAAAACCTTCTGGTAGTCAAAAAAAGCTGTGGGATCTCCCTTAGAAACCCATAACAATTATTTAAATAATTGTGGAAAAAATGAAAAAAAAAAATGAAGAAAAAAACGAGCGAAGGATGTTTATTTACAGTGAGAGCCGAACGAGTACGAGTGAACGAACGTTTCGCCCGATTGAGCGCATACTCGAGAGGGCGGGAATCGGTTATGTCACCTAATGCAACGATCCCTCTCGCTCCTTAGGAGCTCACTTATGCGCTTCGCGGGCGTTACACGCGCTGTTGGGGATATTATACTACGCAGTATGCCAACTTTCAACCGGTTGTACTTACAATTCCCCATTTATCATAAATTTACTCAACGATTGTGATTAATGGCACTCACTGAGGAATGAGGATTATCATGAATCGACGAAGGTTTCTAATTACAATAAAGTAATTTGATTATGTTTGTTTAATTAATTTACGACATTCTCTCGTTATTTTTTAATTCTTTTTCACTCCCCCGAGGGATGAATGGGGAATCGATCGAAGGCTCGTTTCCACGTGCTCTTTATCAATTAAATACATATTTATGCACGTGTGAAATGTCGAATGTCCGCCATACGCGAGGGAAAGCCAACTGCACTCGTCAAGTACGCGGTAAGCGACGGAGGGAGGAGAGAACGACGGGGCCAATGCACTTGTCACAATGAATTAATTATTGGAGAATTCAAAACGTGAGAAAATGGATGAAATGGGAACTTATCACACTCAAACATTTGATATTAAATTTGATTGCGGCTTCGGCTGACCAACGCAAATGCCATTTAATATCTTGAAGAATAATTAAGGAGGAATTAGTAAGAAGTCATTAACCGTATATCGAAGTGTTTTTTTTTTTCAATTTCCGCCTAAAAATACGTCGAAATTTTGCGTCGACGGCTTCCAATAATTTAAGTGGAATTCCAGGGAATTCTCGGATGAAAAAATTATTTTTTCGGGCGATTTCCTCAACTAATTTGGGGAACTAGTGAAGTCATTTCGAGTATTCATTCATTCAACATTTTGATTCGCGAACATAGGAAAAATGGATCCGATTTTTCAATTCAGTAGCGAAGAGGTAAAGGGTAACAAGTCGAAAAATCGTAATTTTACAGAACGGTAGTTCTATGTTGCGGTCAGAATTTTAGTCAACTTTTTCCGGAATTTCCATTAATTATGAGCCACATTGTTGTACAGAGAGTGTTAACACCCGCGATTCTATCCATCGTTTCATTGACTTATCCCGGTTATTCTCATGACATATGAGAGTTAAGTCGACTTATCTCGGATCAGAGGTCCATCACACCGGGATATGTCAATTTGTTCCTTACGAATTTGGATTCTTCGAACCTAGAGTAAGAAGCGGTGAAATAATGATTGAAAATGAGTTCCGTCGTTGACTGGAGAAAAGGCCGAAGTGAACCCAATAAGTAAAGAGAACCAATTACTCAGGCAAAGAAATGTTCTTGTTAAACACGAGATTTGAAAGCATAATTTACAATTTTTTTAAATCGTAAATTATGAGATATTTCCCGTATTTTAGTTTAGAGTTATTTCCCGTATTATGATATCTCAATCTCGGTTTTTCCAAGATTGAGATTCCCCTAAATTACGATTTCAAAAAATTAAATTATGATTTAAAAAAAGTAAATTACGTGATTGTTTACGTAATTTTTAAATGTCATAAAATACGATGTAGGCTGCCGTAAATTACAAGGATTTTCATTTTTAAAATGAATAAAAAAATAGTCACGTGACTTCGTTTTTTGACATTATCTCAGAATCTAATGAAGATAGTATATTTTTGCTTCAGAGTTTTTTTGTAGGGCTCATTGCACTCCACAAAAAAGATACTTGCACAAATTTTGATATCTCAAAAGTTCGAGCTCTCAAAAAGAAAATAGAAAAATTTCAATTTGGCCAATTAGTTGTTCAAAAATATCTTTCAATCTACGAGAGTTTGCGCATTTTTCATTACGATCTTGTTTAAAACACAAAGTATAAGTACAACAGTTGGGAATTGGATAGGGTAATGCGTTCTATATTTTTTAAGGTAGGACAGTGGGATTAATGGATGGAAAGGATTTTGGTCAGGTGGAAATTCTTTCTCAATATATTTAGTCCACAAATAACTAAAGAAAAAATTCAGATATTTTCAGACAGGGAATCGAACCCGGGACCTTCCGATTATCAGTCGGCTGCTCTTCCCTTCTGAGTTATCCAAACATACTGATGTCCATTTCAATTATCTGTCAATATTGAGACAAATGCCGATTCCGAAATATCTGAATCATATTATCAAGATATCAAAATTTGTGTAAATATATTTTTTATAGAGTGCAACGAGGCCTACAAAAAAAGTCTTAAGCAGAAAGATACTATCTTCATTAGATTCTTATAGAATGTCAAGAAAAAAACGAAGTCACGTGACTATATTTTTTATTTACAAAATGAAAAATCTCGTGATTTACGATTAAAAAAAATCGTCAATTATGTTTTCTCGTGTTTCACAAGAGTATTTCTCTGTGTGATTGATTGGCTCAATTCACTTATTGGGGGCCCGATGAACGGAATTGGCCTCTATCAATATCTTCGAGATTTATAGATTCAATTTTTATGTATATATGATCGGTAAGAGCATAAGAAGGGCCCAAGTGGACTTATTCCTCTGTATATATTTATCTTTTGGGGGTTATGTCGACTTAACCCTTCAGTCAATATGTTAATATCAATAATGTGACTTATCTCCCTTTTCCTCGTTTGAAAAATATGACTGAATTTTTTATTTCGATCAAATCCTTTGTGGAGAATATGTAATAAGATCCC
Organism: Psyttalia concolor; assembly: GCA_030522845.1. Taxonomy (NCBI): domain Eukaryota; kingdom Metazoa; phylum Arthropoda; class Insecta; order Hymenoptera; family Braconidae; genus Psyttalia; species Psyttalia concolor. The sequence continues at coordinate 10,571 of JAPYZM010001782.1, forward strand.
TAGAATTGATTTCCATTAAAAACTCGTTTTCGAAAAAAATCGACTTGTTACCCTTTGCCACTTCGCCACTGAATTAATAAATCGACGGAATTATTTGCTCAATTATTTGATCACCGCCCACTGATGATCCATCTTTCTCCAATATATGGAATTGAATTCATGAGAAGAACCGGAATGGTTCATTAACCGTCCTTCAGTGGAAGTATCTAATCGCGAAGTAAGGAACCTTCGAATTTTCTGGTAACTCAAAGCGCGTGTGAAAATGTCGCTATAATTCCTAGAGTCGTTGCCCTCGATTTAATCATGCCATTACAAGAAAAAAAATTATTACTCCGCCGTCAAACCTCTCCCGAACTCTTAACAATCGCAGAGTGAATAACCGTCCAAAAGCTTTCGTTACCGAAAAAAATCAACAAAGTCAATTGCTGCAACTGCATTCGTTTAACCAAAATACACTTCAACGCCTCCAAAAATATTTGCGAATAGTCATTAGTCATTCCATTAGTCATTCCTCCTTTTCCTCGAATTCGCGTTAATCGTCGAATCGGCAAATTTTCAAAAATGTTTGTAAAAAAAAAATTAACGCACTCCTTGGCTGAATTATCTGATCGTTTGCTGATTAATATTCCTCGAATCTATGGGATTAAATCATGGAAAATAATCCGAAAAGTTCGTTAACCGTCCTTCAGTTTAGTTATCTACTCACAAAATAAAAAAATCTTTGAATTTTCCGTCAAATAAAACTCCACGTCAAAATGTCAACATAATCGTCAGAGTCATTGACCGGCCCTCAATTTAATTGTGTCGTCATCAGTGACATTGTAGATATTAGACGAGAATTACTTTGGGAGATCATAACATTTCAAAACAACTAACACTTTTCAAATCGCCGCAATCTCGCAATCGAAGTTAATAGTTCTCCAAATTAGGAAAAGTGGAAGGAAGAATTCTTCACGCCTTATTCCCACTAATTTTGTTTTTTTAACACTTAATCTTAATATCAGTCTGGTGTCGTCTCACGAGCAAAAAATCAAAAATAATAAATAAAAAATCCGATAGAAAACAGTAAAAGTCGAGATCCAAGCAAGATAAAACCTTGTGGGATCTAAAATCTTTCAAGATCGCGTGGATTCCAAAACGTTCGATGGCTTCTTCAGACCGAAGGCCTCACTCATTAGTAAACGTAAAGTCAATAAATTTTTAAAAATTTTCCTATCTAAAAAACAAATAAAATTAATCACTGTCGATTCGTCCATTCCGGATGATACACTCTAACAGCTTAAAAAATATTCGCGAAAAGGATATTCATTGAATTATTGAATAACAGCATGAGGGACCTTTTTTTTCGAATCATGGAATCAGCAAAGTTCCAATAATTTTCGTAGTATAAAATAATGGACACGATCATTTGCTAACTTATTCGATCATGCAGTAATAATTCATCTCTGTCAAAAAAATAACTGCAGAGTTTATAGAAACAGTTTTCTTCAATTTAGTCATGTAATCACAGAAGAAGAAATTATGAAATTAATATTATCGAATTAATAATTGTGAAAATCTTGAAATGACCGGTAGAGTCATTGACCGGCCTACAATTTAATTATTTCATTAGACGCGAAAAAAAATATATATTTAGTCACACTCTATGTAATTTTATCAATCTTAACGTTAATGAACTTAAGAAAAGTCGCTAATATCTAAAAAAAATCAATTGCTCCAGCTTAGTTCCTCCAAAGAAAATACATTACGACTCCTTGAAAAATAGTCGCAAATTATTTAATCCGAAAGTAATGAATCGCCAATTTCGGGAATCTCCTACAGGAAAATTTTTTGGGGGAAATTATTTTCAGCGAAAATTCCTTTTGCCGAAGATTTTCTACGAGGAAACCTTCTCATGGGGAATTTTTTGAGCGGAACCCCCTGTCAGAAAAAGACCCCGGCCCCCTATTTTTCTGCGAATTTTCATTAATATTGGGCTATGTGGACATTAAAAAAATTTCATAAGATAAACAAAATCACTAAATCATTTGCTCAATTTTTCCACCACAATCGCATTACTCATCTTTCTCAAAAATATAGGACTGAAGTCAAACAATAACAGCATTGGTTCAGTAACCCAGACTTCAGTTATCTAATCACAAAACACTTAAAAAAAAGGAATTTTCGAATTTTCTAAGATTAAATTCCCGTGAATAACCTGAAAGGGTCATTACCCGTCTTCCACTTAAATTATCTAATCACAATATAAAAAACCTTCGGAGTTCGTACCGAATGGAAACTTATTGGAAAATTTAAAAATCACCACCCGAGTCGTTCACCGGTCCTTAATTGAGTGATTTTATCACAAAAAAATGATCTATTCATTCACATTTTGTAAAATATTATCAGTCGTAAAGTCCATAAACTCAAAGCAATTTTCATTAGCAATAAAGTCAGCTAAATTAATTACTGCGGCTCTATTCAGCTTGTGAAAATATAATCCGATCCTTAAAATAACATTCGCAAAGAATCATTACCCGAAACAGAGTTTTCTAATCACAAAATAATTAACACAATTATTTTCTAGTCTAACTCAAAAAATAGAAGAACAACAACTTATTACCCATCCCACAATTACGTTATCTAATCATGATATAATTTGTATACAAATTTTCTAAACTTAAAGAAAATGAAAGTAGTCTTGGTTTTATTTGTTTATCCGTTTCCTGGAAAAATCGACAAAGTCAATTACTGCATCCCTATCAGTCCCCAAAATACCCTCCAACAGCTCAAACAAATATCGTGACGAGTCATCAACTGTCTCCCAACAGAATTATTTAGTCACAAAACAAGGAATTGTCGTATTTTCCTTGAATTCTCGGTAATTGTGGCGTCAGCAAATTTCCAAAAGTTGTCATTTCTGGTAAAAAAATCAACACACGAAATCTTGCTTAATTATTCGATCATCCACGAATGATTCATTTTCAACCGTATGAAAACCGGAAAACGGAAAATGCCATTATTGTCTCGCAGTCGAGTGATTCAATAATAAAATAAGGAACCGTCCGTTTTATGATAAATTATTAATGGCAAGGTCCATGACTTGCAAAAACTGTTCGCGACTGGGGCACAAAACAATAGATTCACTTCGGATTTTCCCTTGGAAAGTAATATATTACGTTGATACTTGAAAAAAAAATGAATGTTCTATTTACGCGCATTTCACGACATTTTTAGGTTTTCCCACCTGAGGGAGAATAATTACAAAAATTACGATTTCCGCGCGTCTCAATATTCATTATGTGGAAGGTAAAATCTACAAAATCATCTGCACCAGAAGGAAAAGTAACCCTCCACCCCTGATATCTCTCCCAATCAGCCAACAAAATAAATAAATAAATACGGTACAGCGGAATGCACTTGCGGGGGGAAAACCTACCGGTGCAATGCGAGCGGTCAATGCTCGACTGACCCGAGGAGTAGTAAAAGTGACACACAGTTGAGAATACTGTGCACCAGGAGAACGAGTACACCGTTCCCAGAAAAAACAATCTAAAAAAAAAAAACATTCACTCCTTGCGAATGACTGAAAGCGCACAATGCGGTATTGAGTGTCAATGGCGCGTTTGAAATATGCAGCGAGAGAGGGTGGAGAGGGAAGCAGGGGAACAGGGGTGTCAAGATCGAAGTTTCGCCTTCCCATTCGTCTCCAGTTTCGCCTGATGCCGCCTAAATCGGGCAATGATGAAAAATACCTCAAATTATGCGGAGTTGAGCACAAACACGTGAGAATTGAATGAAATACCATTTGGAGTGCCGACAGAAGCTGAAAAAATCCGTGAATAGTGATGGAAAAAGAACGGGGGAAACGACCTGTAGCCACAATAGTTGGAGTTAGTAATTGCGTCATACGTGCGCAGATACCTACCCAGGATCACTGTCGCTCTCAGTAAACACAGGTCGTAGCCCTCGGATCTCATATTTTTTCCCCACCACGGACTATTATCGGACTGAGGATCGCCGTTGGGCTACGCGTGTCGTCCATTTCCTGGGGTGGGCAACGCAATTACATTAAAAAACAATTATATTTTGAGATCGAGAAGTACCTAAAATAATTTAACCCTTTTCACGAATAAAAAGCTCACTGAAAATTATATACAATTCAGAGGAAACTCAATCAAGCGCAGAATCCTATTTGTTTTAGTATACAATCCTTTGTAAATTGAGCCGTTAAAAAATTACCTGTCCATTTCGAAGTGCCTTAAAAGTATTTAAACCGTAAAATAGACATAATATTTTCAATTGAACAATTTCAATATTTCCGAAAGAAAAAAAATGTATTTAATATTTTCAGAAACATCAGAGTCATAACTCCTTAGACGTCATAAGAATTAATGACTCTCAGGAATGGGCTTAGTTTTGAGACAAACACGAGAGTCGAAGGTTCGACCTTGAGCGAGGCCCCTCACACCACCGCCGAAAAAGGTGAAAAAAAAAATTGTTGCAGGTTGGCACATGCCAGAGGATGACGCCTCGCGGTATCACACGCGTGCGGTCGTAGACACTTGTCTCTGCATAAACAACGAGATTCGGTTATTTGTTATTATACTGTTGGAGAATCCCAAAGGTGGACGGAACGATCGAGAAGCATAATCGGAAGATGAAAAAAAAAACGACACCAGCGGAACACGTGGCACCACAACTAATGCACCAGCTTCAACCTTGATACAAATATGCGGGAAGAGAGTTGAAAAAGAAAACAATTCAAGGCCGTGGTATGTTGAGCTGACTCATTCAGGAATGGAGAGATGCGAAAATCGTGATGAGGCTTGTGTGTGGTATTGCAACTGGACTAGAAGACATAATGTCTAAAATTGACATACGTTCGTCCCCTTTCCCGACCATCTGACATTTCAAAATTCTTCCTTCTCACTTTTTTCAACCCCTTTATTCAATTATGATCACGCAATGATACTTTAAAAAATGATTGGACGTCTGTCCTCCTCAGCCCTTCAAAATATTCTACGATCAAATAATTTGAAGAAGTCAATATTTTGTCTTACCATGAAAAAACATAAATCGATAATTTTATGTTGCGCGTGGCGACATTTTCCAAAATTTGATAATGAAGGAAAAATTCACTGATCTTGTACCACTTCTCAGTTGAATTATTCATGAGAAATAAGATGTGTCAACCCAGCTTGAGGACAGATCATGTACCGAGATTTCTAAATTCTCCAGTAACAGGTCCCCTTCTACACGCTTTTCGAAGTGCAAAGGGCAAAACGTCACCGACACACCCAAAGAAGTCATGTAATCATTTCGTTTTAAAATTCCAAGTCCCTCCTTCAGTAATTGAGAGTGAAGTCGCAAAGTAAAATGTTGCAACGAAGGCTCCCGACAGTCTCCAATAATCTTGAATCTATTCAAAAATTAAAATTCCCTTCGCGATGGCGTCATTCCAGGTGCCATTGATCTCTCAGACTGCCTCTGACGCAACAGATCCCATGGATCCCATGAGACATAAGCCCGCGGAAACCTCAGGTCAATGGTTCTCAAGCTTCCAAGAGCTATAATATCACGGATGTTTTCTAATTATTGAGCTCAGGGCATAAGAATGTTCGCGTTAGCCATTTATTTCATGTAAACAAAATTCTCGTCGCTATAATTAGACAGCTTCCAAGGTTGGGGTAGCTTTTAGAATAGATCGTTCATCGAGAACTCAAAATCTCTCGAAAACAAATCCACTTCCACGTTGCATCTGCAGAGCAAAAGTCACGAAGGAAGGGAAATGTGTCAACGCAAGAGGTTCTAGCAGTCCCCATGGATTCTGAAATTAATGAAAAATTCGGTAATTGTCACTTATAACACCTCCAACCAATGTTCATTTAAAACCGAATAGATTCACCACTCAGTACCTAAACTAAGTATAATCCGCAATAAAATCAGGTGGGACTCAATTAGGTGAAAAGTTATAGTGAT
>JAPYZM010001783.1:0-17883 GCA_030522845.1 Psyttalia concolor
GGGGGGAGGGGGGGGAGAAGAAAGAGGGGGGGGGGGGGGGGGGGGGGGGGGGGGGGGGGGGGGGGGGGGGGAAGGGTTGAGGAGAAATGAATTGGAAAAAAAAAAGTCGAGAGGAGGCGAAACGCGAAGGAGGAAATTATAAAAGAGAATTGGAAATGCAAGGGGTAGCAATAAAGAGGGATGTTTACGAGACAACTTTCAGCCGCGGCTTCGCCCCCTCCCCCCACCCCCTCCTCCTCCCTGCCCCCCATACGCTTCGCTTATTATACGGACATGTGTGTTAAGAGAAGCTTCTCGAGAATTATGAGGTTCATTATTTTTTGAAAATAGATTTTTGAAAAAAAAATTTTCGAAGATTGTGAGACACTTGAGACGTACGTCTTCAATATTTTCCGAGCTTTTCTCAACATTCGTCATCACTCGTCGAATTTTCTCCTCATCAATCGCATTACCAACATATTTAAAAGAATTTTTAATATTTTCTTTTGAGAAAATTTACGAAATTCGTTATTTGATTTTTTTTTCACATTCAAAAACTGCTTATATTCGGTATTGAAAAAATAATGAATTTATTTCTACTCCAGTGGGCCCTGAGCAATGGCCGACATTCGGCCAGTGGTCAGCCGACACTGGCCAATATTGGCTCAGTCTTGGTCTACCGTCGGCCGTTGCTCATCTCCTGCCGGGGGAAATCATCATTTCCCCGTCAAATTTCAAGTTCAATTTTAGGGATACAAATCTGTTGGAAAAAAAATATCCGAATTTTTATAAGTTGTTTTTTTTTTTGGGAATTAACGGGCCTTTCGACGCGTCTGGAATTTTTAAAATACCTCCACGACCTCTAATGCTCCTTTCCAGAGCCGAATGCCCTCATTATCCCCCCCCCCCCCCAGTTGCTTCAATAACCAGACAAGAACAATGATAAGACAAGGTGGAATTGTTTTCACATCAAACATTTCCCGCGCAATTTTGCAGAATTCGATGTGTCGACAGGTGAAACAACACAGGCATCAGAATACGAATAAAAAACGGGGGAGGGGGGGGGGAGGTAGGGGGGAAGAAACTCAACAGTGAAATTGCTCCTGACATGCCCGCAGTTGTATGATCGATAGTCAAATAAATGTTTTTTCATTCGGTCGTATGTTCCACAATCGTAAATCAATATGGACGATTTCAATTAGACGGAGGGACAGGGGGGGAAAGTGGTGTGGGGGAATTCAAACTGATATGGAAATGAATTTCGGTGAGCTGCTAGCACTTGTCATCCACGTGTCCTGAAAAAAAAAAAATCGCGGTATTGAAAATTGTTTTAATTTTTGATTTTTTTCTTCCTGGAATTGGTGGATTATCGGGGCTTTCTTCGGGCGAAAATTCAATCTCACTGATTGAAATATTTTATTACGGATAATTCGCCATTTATGGTTTGGTCGGTACGTGTGGCCTCCTTTTGAGTTGGAGATGATATCTAATAGAAATTAAAAAACTAATGTTTTTGAAAAAATCACTAGATTCTAATTCGATTTGAATTTTTTAAATTTTACGCGCGAAACGACTGACACGTAATGGCCGCCGTATGGCTCCTGCAGTTCAGGGAGACGAGGGGACCGAAGTTTAGGCTGAAAAAATTACTCGCCCCGAGTGAATAGTCCAAAGACACCCGATATTTTTCTAAAAAAAAATTATTGAAAAAAAAACTGACAACAAAAACTGGGAAAAAATACAAAAAAAGCGTCTGCGACAAATGTCCGTCTTATTTATCCCCACCTGTCTCCCCCTCACTAGAAAATAATATCTAAAAAAAATCAAAACCCAAAGTTTCCGAGAAAAATCGTCAATTCTAATTCGATTAGAATTTTTTAAATTTTACCCGCGAATCGACTGACGCGTAATGGCCGCCGTATGGTTCCTGCGCTTGGGAGGGTGCGCACGACGTTTGGGTGGCAAAAATGAACCCGCCTCGAGTGAGTAATTCCCGGACATCAGATATTTTTTTCTAAAAAAAAAACTGTCGAAGAAAAACTGACAACAAAAACCGGGAAAAAATACGAAAAAGTGTCTGCGGCAAATGTCCGTCAGTTGATTTAGTGTCAGATTGGTCACGGGTTGTCGCCTCGGGCCCTCGAGAGTTGCCCGAGGTGTTCATGCAGCCGGTGTATTAATATTTTCGATATTCTCTCTCCTCACATTTTATTTTTCCACCGACCCACACACACACACACACACACACTCTTCATCTCATTTCTTCAGGGCACCAAAAGTGAGAATCTTTGATCCCCCGCCGCCACCTGATCATACCTACACAGCTGCATAATAAGCATTCATAACTAAAAGTGATCCTGTGTATTTGGCCAGAGTCATTCGTTTTTATGTTACGAAGAGTAAATGAGAATGGATGAGCTATCAAAAGGGGCATTTACCGTCACTTTTTCGGGAAAATTATCGGAGTCTGGCGTTCGTCGGAGTTGATTGGCCGGGGTAAGGCAATAGAGATTTCTATTCATTTTCAAACCTACGAATTAGGGGGGACTTCTCCTGGGGACCTACAATCATCCGACACTGATAGAATAATAATAATAATAATAATAATAATAATAATAATAATAAATAATGAACACTCGGAGAAAAAAAATGTAATTTTGGCCGTTGAATATTTTTTAGACAACAAAAGGACAGACGTCACTCAATTTTGGTTTCAATTGTGGCCAAAGAATATTTAATTGTGTAATTTATATATTTTCTTTCTGAGTGCACTTATCGGAAATTTTTATTGCATTTAATTTTTAATGAAATTGAAAATACAGAAAATTTGGTCGAGGAAATTTTAAAGATTTTCGGACATTAAGGGCCAGGTGTAATAACCTAGAAATTGACGGGGCTGATGACAAAGAAAATAATTAGAAAATTGTAGGAAAATATAATTTCCTACATCCGTGGATAATTTCTCCAGGTCGGAAATTAGGTTTGCTGATGATTTAATAATTATTTGCTGCGTAAACAATCGCGGGAATTTGGAGGTGAGTTATTTTTACAGGCGAGCGTTAAAACTGGATATAATTTCGGGGAATAAAATTCAGGAAAATTGAGATTTTATGGAATATTTTGTTTGATACTTGAATACACCTTTGGCAATTTAAATAAATGCAAAAAGCAAAATTCCGGAATTTTAGCGAATTTTCTCTGATTTTTAGCACCAAGTGAAATTCAGTATCGCTGGCGTAAAAATTATCGTCAAATTGCGAGTGAAATTTTATTTTTTTCCACCAGCCTCTTATTATTTACTTTTATTATTTGTTATAAAATAATTATCACGCGGAGAGGAATTCCCGGAAACTGAGCAATTAATTTCTCCCTCAGAAAATACCCTTCGCTCCGAATTTTCCCCCCCCCAAATTTCCTCCGGCTTCCATTCCCCATTCTCCGTCCGCCAATTTCGTTCTGTAATTTAAACTGTATAACGTAGAATTATCCTAAAAGGTGTGAAAGAATTTTTCGCTGACGCGGAGGAATGACAGATGAAGGGAAAATCCCCCCCGTTTTTTCGGTTCGAGTGATGAGGAAGGTTATGGGCGTTACTTCAATAATTACGCCGAGGGTATATAGAAGTTGGTGTGTAAAAAGACGGAGAGGAATGTGAGACCGAGAGAGAGAGAGAGAGGCCAAAGGAAGAACCACCGACAGGGTCGCAAAGATTATGAGTAGTGGAATGAGAATACAGGGGAAGATAGAGGTACAACGATATGAGAATGAACGGACAGGAGGCGGTGAGGGCGTTACCGTTTCTCTTAGACGAAAACCCATTCGCCGTATGGTCTTTTATATTATTCCCCCATTTATTTTGCTCGATTTTCGGGAGTTTATTTCCATCTCGACTACCGCACACGCGTTTTCCAATTTTTTTTTCCGCCCCTCCTCCGAAAAAAATCCCAAATTTGATTTTTTTTTTTTTCAAAATAAGTGACGTGGGAATTTTTCTTCTCAGCCAATTTTTTTTGGCTTGAATTTTTTATCTACGAGGGCGTTTGGAAGCTCTTTTTTTGTTATGAGGAGATCCCCAAGAATTATAAATAAATATTAGAAAAAAAAAACTAGAGAAAATTGGGAATATTTTTGAGAAGAGTTTTTGAGAAATAAAAAATGGGGAATTCGGCCGAGTTAAATTGACCTTTTCCCGAATTTTTGAATAGGATATTTGATCATGTTTATTTGCCACTGAAAAATCTGATTAAAAATTTTCTAATTTTTCATTCTATCGGGAGATTTACAGAAACGAGAGAAATAATATTAAATTCCGTTCACGTCCCCCCATTTTTTAATCGATAAAAAAACAAAAATATCAAAAGTTGTAATTGAGTTGAAAAAATTATTAGCCTCCCGTGTGATGTAAATTAACATTGAAAATGGAGGAAGACAAAGAGACAGACAGGTCAGAGCTCGGGGCCATACCGGTTATTATTTCACCTTCCACAGGCTGATAGCCATCATGTATACAACATTACGTTCGTTTTTTTATTCACATGCAGGCGTTGACTCTAGCGCCTCCAGTGTACTTCTTCCATTCAGAGTAAAAAAAAAGAAAAAAATATATAAATAACGGGAGGATGGGAAAAAATTGTAGGACTGTACGTAGTCCTCCCCTCGCATTACATTCGCGGACATCCGTGACGAATTCAAAAGCTATTTTCCCTCAGAGTCAATACTGGGGGGGCATCAACTCGATGGTCTAGGAAGTCGTTGAATTGACGTTTGCTCATGGGGAAATTTACATGTTTACGCGCGTGTGACGCGTTTCACTGGGGAATTTGTGAGTCATCAATCACGCGCGTCAATTGTCGGCCTGTACGCGGAGAGGAAAAAAAAATCGGAAAAAATTGCCGCTTCGTTTGGTAATTATTTTGTCTACGACAAGTCGCGGTAAACTTGGCGTATAGTTCGGCAAAAATGAGGGAGACGTGTGCGCAATTTTTGGGGAAGATTCCGAGGGTGTCCGCGAGTTGGCGAATTTTTTTCCGGGCGAAGGGGCGAATTTTGGCCGGGTAATGAAAAATTTTTGCGGTAATTGGCGGTAACTTTTCAATTGACGAGAGTTGGGACCTCGGCAATTTTTCTCGCGAGTACTCAACGGTAGGAAACTGACAAACTGCCACCTCCTTCCACCCATATCCTCCTCTGGCTTTATCTTCTCCTGCTTGGGCTCCTCTCCCCCACACTATATGCCAAGAGCCACCTCTTCTCCACCTCGGGGTTTCTTCTTTTAGGTTTAACTCGTATACCGCTTTGGTTATATACACCAGCGAATAATTTATACGTCGGGGCCTCCTCGCATCGTAATTGACAATATCCAGCGGCGAGCCACGGCCATTTCGCCCTCTCGCTGAGAGAAGAGGAGAATATCCACTACCAGTTACTTCCATCCCCCTCCGCCTTGGCGTGTCATGTGTTTCAGATTTTACGCGTTTCGAGAAATCGACTAACTGAATGTATTCCGTGAAAATGTCGCGGAATGGCGGGATAAATATGACGGTTTTTGGGATAAATGGTATTCGCGATGTCCTTAGTCTTCAATTCAATTGTCGCCATTTTGTTGTGGAAAGTGAACGGAAAAATTCAGACATTTTTTAGCAGTTGAATTTTCAACTTTCAATTGTCGTATTGAACTGATTCTTCTGATTCGCGACACTTTCACCCGTAATTTGAGACGAATTTGATCTTGCAACTCCACTCGCGTCGATAATTATCGACGATTTTCTGGCGCCCGTAATGGCGCCCACAGGAGCGGCCATTTTGTTGTGCGCAGAAGTGGACTACAGGTTAGGCTGCTGCGCAAGCGGTACTCGCAATGCCCCGTGAGCTCACTGGAATCCCCCGAGTGGCGTTCTCCGACGGGTCGCGTCGGTCAACGAATTCTCACTTTTGTTTTTAATTAATTCTGTAATAGAATTTTTTTATTTATTTCGGAAACTCGCAGGAGACTCACATCTCTTTCTACTGCCCAACAGGGATCTTTCCCCGATTCCCCCCCGCCGGTGGATAATAAAAATCGCCTGGACCGATGCTCTACCGCGTACTCGCCGGAATTCAGTAGCCATCCAGTAATCGTAAAATATCTCCAAATCCAATCGACCTATCGAAATTTTCGTTATAACCTTTCTGGTAGAGCCCATCGAGATCTACAAAAAAGTAATTAACAAAATTTTTCCTATTTTCATTACTTTCGGAGTTACGCTTGCGATACTATCGTCCGACACTTCCACCCCAAAAGTCGCCATTTCTCTGGAGGATAATAAATGAGAAAAAAAATGCAATTAATTTTTTTTCAAAATCCTCTACTTGTAACATTTCAGTGCTGACTTGAATCGGCCACACATTCGAATTTTTACGAGCATTCGAGAGCCCCTCCCCCCTCCCTCCCCCTCCGAAAAAAAAAAATCCAAAACAACATTCGCGAAGAAGACGAGAATGAGGTGGAAGGAGTAATAAGGAAGAGAGTAAAAGCGAGTATGTATGGCGCTTTAGTGCGATACAAGAGAGTGTATAAAAAAATCCACGGCTGTATGTAGAAGAAGAAACGACTTTTGGTGGGCACCGACGGATGCCAGAGGGGCTGAAGTCCCGGTGGTAGGTCGATCCTGTTTTATGCCTCCCCCATTCTCTCATCTCTCTCTCTCTCTCTCTCTCTCTCCTCTCCTCCTTCCGCACTTCTCGTTCTTTATATCCTCGCGTTTCAATTTTTCTTTTTTTTTTAGTTTTTATTTTATTTTTATTTTCGCTGTCTATTTCTTTTTCTCCCGCTTTTTCCCTTCCTCACCTTTACCTCTTATTACTCCTTTACGTTTCCCTCCCACCCTCTCTTTCCGTTTTTTTTTCTTCTTTTTTTCTATTCTCGCTCTCTCAGACTTTGTAATGGGGAAGATGGAGGATTGGGGAGGAGGAGGGGGAGAGAAACACTGGTGGTTTATAATTAAAACACAGCTGAAGTCCAACTGCCCTTTTTCTGTGATCCTCTCTCGCCCGAGATGATGAGTATTGAAGGCACCGGAATGCTATTTCAGCCTCGGAGGGAAGTGGAGATGGAGTAATACGAGGGGGGGGGGGGGGGGAAAAAAATTATACAGGCCCGCTGTGTGTGATAATTATCAGAACAATTTAATTTTGAGTATCGAGCGGTAATCTCCGGATAAGTTTAATTGGCGATTAATTTTTTCGTTGTCTTCACTCGCGGATTTCGCGGCGTGTGAGGGAGGAGTAAATTTTGAATTTTTTTCTTCATTTTCTAAACATTTGGGGGATGGTGGTTTAAGGGGCTTACCAATTAAATTTACTTAAAAATATTAATAGTTAATTAAGAGAGAATTAAAGTCCAATTTTTTTAGATTACTTTGACGATTTTTTACGTTACATTTTCGAAAAAATAAATTCGCGATTTTTTATCATCAGAATATTTGCATTACGGCCGCATAAATTAAATCGCGAAGTATGTTTCTGAGAAATTGACAAGAGACTATTTGCCGGGATCAGATTAAAGTCAACGGTGTAAGGAATATTTTTTTTTTTTCAATTCCGCGGCTGCTGATTTTTTTTTTTGCGGAGAAAAAAAAAATGGCATTACAAATTGTAATACGTCGGGTCACGCTCGTCGGTGGATAATTAATATTCATTACGTATTAACGAAGCCATCGCATAAATTTTGCCGGCCAAAGGCGAGTGAAAAATCGCTCGATAACTGATGGTAAAAAGGGCGAAGGGTGGGATGCCGAGGCAAGGGCTCTTACTCTTGGCGCCGGTTTCTCCAGGGGTTTCCAGGAGTCGACGGCAGATGGCGGGTCATGTACTCCAGTGGGCGTAGTTCTCCCGAGCCTCCAGATCCCCCGAAGGAACCAAAAAAATTACTGCAATTTTTTTCAAATTTTACTCACTCAATTATTTTCAACTGCAATTAAAATTTTTTTTAACCTGATTTTTATTTTTTAATATTTTTAAATGACATTCGGTTTCCATTATTTCTCCCTTCAACTGTTAATTTTTAACGACGAGGTTCTCGGAAATTGCGCGAAATGTGGGGCGAAAAAAATTGAAATGGAGAAAGTGAAATTGGGGGGAGGAATTTTTGAGCTGACAAAAAAAAAAGAAATACTGATCTCTCCGTTGAATAAGATGTCATAAAAATTGTGTCACTCCTCCGTATGTTTAAAATCATTTCACCGCCGCCATCTCCCAGCTGCTCTCCCTCCCCGTCAGAAAACACGGCTATTTCATTTTTGATGCCATAAAGAGGCATTTTATCACCGCATTTAAGGGTTATTGTACAATAAAAGTGGCATTATTATCAGTTAGCCCCGGCACGGGCCACGAACTTTGGGTGTGAGAGAATGGGACGAAGGAAGAAGTGAGAGGGAGCGCCGGAAAAAGATCGGGAAGAGGAGAACCAAGGCCGGAGGTCGTGAGAAGCACGAGTGACTTTACGAGTCGTAAAAAAAGACAAGACGTCTTCGATGTACTCGTGGCTTTTCGAGGACATGCGTATTTTTCCGGCTCAATTTTCGTTCAGTTCTCTCCGAAAAAAACAAAACAAAAATTCCCAAAGAAATCATGAAAATTCGGGTTAAATTGATTTTTTTCTCAATTTCATATAAAAAAGAAATGAGACGAAGGAAGAATTTGGTCCGCGAGACGTCAAAATATAATGTCAATAAATTATTTAAAAATATATTTTTAAATAATTTATTGACTCTCATCTCTGGCTGCAAATCCCCCCAAATTTCAATGCCTACTTTGAAAATAAATTCAATTTTTTTATTCATTGAGCTCGAATGACTCGCCAAAATTTTCCCGCCGTTTGATCCTCTTTATCCGACAATGTAACAACACCAATAACCCCAGGTATGAAAAGTATAAATTTGGACAGTGGTTACATCGGCTGTTACGTTTTTTTTTGTGCGGTCAAACGCATAAAACTGTAATCGACCAATGAATAACTAACGGAGGGGGGGGGCTATCCACTCGATAAATGGGCATCAGTGGCTTTTCAGGTTGGTCACTGGAAAGTGTGTACACACCGTGTAAATGTATTTTTCCGCCCTCCGGCAGATTTAACTTGTTTTAATATCCAGATGAATCAACACAGATCTGTCGTAATATTTTTTAATTCATGAAGTTTTTTTATGATGAAAGTTCCGGGGCAACAAAACCAACGCAATTGTGGGTGTGGATATTGTAATATCTGGCGTAGCCAATGGCAATTTCGCGAGGGGGAGACTGGAAATATAACGCGAAATGATTTCGAAAAAATAATTGGCGGAGAGAAAATTTTTATACACTCACTAAAAAAATTGTTGTGGCATACGTGACATTCAGAGAGTGAAATCAATTTATTTATTTATTCCTACAATAAGTTATTCGGACTGCCATCTCGCGAATTATAAATATCAGATATTATACGCACGAGTAAAGACGTCTTTTAAAAAATAATTTATTTTCCCGCCGAGTGCGCTGGGATTTTCTACTTGCGTGGCGACCGCCTCTCAGCCGTAGGCGAGGACTGGCCAACCGCGCGAGTAGAAAAGCCCCGCCGCAGCAGCCCAGGCCCAGTATTTTTCTAGTGACTTTCATTCGCTTCAGTTTGCGACGGGTGCGATACCAACTCCTAGGCGAGAAATCCTGAGAATCATTCCAGAATTTTTTTCGCTAGCCGGGCATTGAAAAATTCTCCAAAATAATCGACGCGTATATTTCTTTGAGAACATATCCCGATCGAAACCAGCGGCTCTAATTTTTCATTCAGAGCCGGATTTTCATGGATCAACAACAGCTGCGATTTCCCTCAGCGTAATGAGTCCATCTATCGCTACTCAAAGTCGCCCGCCATCTCCTGCCGCGATGCTGTCCCGGCGCGAGCGGTCTCCCAGTGAGCAGGCACCCTCGGAAGCAACAGTCGTCTTATTTTTTCTGCTCAATAAAATTCAACGAGGGGCGCTCAAACTATCCACGCTCAGTTGACTCGCGATCGCTGTCATTTCGGCTAATACCGTAAACAATTCTCCCTCCGTTTGCCTTAAGTATCATCCAGGTTGACATCACCACCACCACCTCCAGTGATTTCAATAGCACCTGACTCCCAAATTTTCGGTCAAGTGCTTGTAAACTCTGCTCCAGAATCAATGTTCCGGCTACAACAACAGGTTTACCCTTCCCCTGTCGTCCGGTCCTCCGGTGTTTCACTGGGTACACGGCAAATGGCGGAAGTACCACGTGGTTATTCCCAAAAGCGCGATACGAGATAACACCCGAGAGGTGTCTGTGGCTGTGTGTGTGTGTACCTTTCACAAGTGCTACCCACCTTCTTCGTCTGCAAGTACACAAACCCGAAGCAACGGGCAAACTTCCTTTCAGCAACGGCGCCGGAAACTCATTGTAAATCTTGGTAGTCAGCTCCAAGGAGAATTTCTCTCTTTCTCATCTACTTCACTACCTTGAATGTGAAAACGCCCCAGAGCTCGGGGCCAGTTGGCCTCAGACGATAACGCGATGAGACCTACAAGCCAAGTTCAAACATTGAAATTACTCGGGTATCTGTCGGGTTACTCCTAACGTTGACTTGTTCATAACTTTTCACTGACTTTTGGAAAATATTGGGGGAGATGGTGAGGATGAATGGGCGAATGAAAGTCGCGTGACCTTTTTCGCGGTTGGAGATCAAACTTGGGGCTTTGTTTTTTGGGGAGTGAGTCGAGTGTGAATGGAAAGTAATGTTGACATCGTGGGCGAGACGAGAGGACAACACTAGGCAAGAACGCGATACGCCAGATCGATTTTATCGTTTTCGCGGCGAGGAGAAATTCTTATATTATTGAAAAAAAAAATCAAATTTCATTCACATTTTACCAGTAGTCTTCAGGCCAGCTCGTCCAGTTCTCATTGATTTGCCGACGCCATCTTGAAGCTTCTGGACAAAAAATCCAAAAGCCCCAGCCGCGAATCGAAACCGCGACCTCCCAGTTACGCGGCGGATTCCAGTTCTCATTGATTTGCCGACGCCATCTTGAAGCTTCTGGACAAAAAATCCAAAAGCCCCAGCCGCGAATCGAAACTGCGACGTCCCAGTTACGGGCCGGATTCTCTTTCAACCGCGAATTGCGAACTATACTCGCCCCACCGATGAAACGATTCTAAAAAAGAAACAACCCTCGAAGCCTGTATTATTTTATTTCCGGGCTTCGAGTTGACGATCTCCGGAGTCACGTACCAACATGCAAATTCGTGACACGTTGAGTTACGCGACTCTCAGAGAGTTAGTAGTTGACAATGCAAAGAGTCGTTTCTAACAATGTATATACATACATGCACCCGCACCATTGCCCCCCTCCCCTCTCCTCCCTCCTCCTCATCCTCCCTTAGGAAGAGGAGAAAGGAGACGAAGAGTTAGACGAGGTGAGCCGTGTCCCCTCTGTGTCGTCGTTTCAACCTATCTTCACACCGATTTTTATTTTTCCCATTTGTTTTTCCACCTTGACGTCACCTTTTTCGGACAACTCAGATCTCCTGCCACCATGATACGCGTTTGAAACTCCGTCGGCCCGCATCCCTCGCGTTATCTCCGAGTGTCTGTGAGCCGGCGCTGCACAAGAGGACGCGAGACAAGGGCACACGCACTCCAATGTTTTGTGTTTTAAAATTCTCTCTCTCTCTCTCGTGTGTTTATCAACAATTCTCGGAATTGCCTGGCCACCAGTTAATTCAGTCGAGTTTTCTCGGTTTGTTTATTTTTTTTTGTGCGGGCCCCTCGCCCGACCGTATCATTTCATTTTATTAAAAAGAAAAATAGAGAAATTTATTCTTCTTTTTTCTCTCGTTTCTCCTTCGTAAACATAAACTCGGCCGCGATTTCTTGCGAGTTCGCTTGCATTTGCAAACGATAAGATCTCAAGTTAGATCGAGTTCTGGGGAAGCCTCTCTCTCTCTCTCTCGGGTTTTTATTTTACGGAAAAAAATGCTTTTATTTTCTCTTATTCTTTTTCAGACTCTCGGGAGTCTCCCTTTCTCAACAATTCCTCCGCCCTCGCTCGAGCTTTTCCAGTCTCCAGTTTCGGGAGACGTACGGCGCAGCGTTTTCTATATCCTCCCACCTCACCACCCCCTTTTGCTCTCTTCTCTCCTTGGGATTTCTCCTCTTCATTCTTGCCGACTCGGTAGATCCGCTCAGCGGAAGCGAGGGATTCTACTTTTATTTTATTTTTTTTTTCCCTCTCTTCGCTTGGGAAATGATGCACGCCTGGCGCTTCTCACCCGCTTTGCGCTTTCTTCTTTTGATGATTACCATTTAAATGTATTCATGCACAGGCGAAGAGAGATATCGTGTCTTGAAAATTTTGGGAAAGGGTATTTTACACATTTTTTGAGGATGAATAAATCAGTTGGCTCGGGGAGTTTAAAAGTTTATTTCCTAAATACATTCAGAATTATCTACGGCTCCCGATCCACTCCTCATCCTAACCAAATGACTCGGCATTTTTCTCATTGAAATAATTTTTTTGGGATAATTTTTCCCAACGTCGAAAATGTTCCACAATTACCAAACTGAATAGTAATTTTTACCGAAAAAAAAATTGCTCTCCTTATTTTTCTTAAATCGCTATTTCATCGATATCGGACCGAGTGCAAACCCTCGAGACTCCTTAACCTCGTAATTTTTTTTCAAGTTTTAGTTTTGTCGATTTTTCATCGACTCCCAAATCTCAAATGGCGAATTTGCCATTTTTTCGCCGCTCATTTTTAATACAAAAAAAAATAATAATAATTTTCAAGCATTAACAACTCCCGAATTTCAGCAGCTGCCGATATATTGCCTCATAAAAATAAACGATAACCAAATTAATGAATCGCCAAAGCTTTAAACAACCGCAAAACAACTTTCCCGACAAATCCCTCTTACGAGGATTCCCATGTAACGTCGCATCCCCGTCGCTCTTCGTCGTGTAACTCAGCGTGTCACGTGACGCTAACACGAGACGATGACTCTGGAGATTCGTATTTTGCGGTTAAACTGTAGAAACCGTGTAAACGCAACACGATGCGGCAATGAAGCACCCCGAGACGATGTACGTTATTTCGAAACTTCGAGGTTCCTCAGAAATTAGTGAAGGGGATAAATAAAACGTGCGATGTATTTTTTTTCTCCCCCTATCTTCCTTTCGTCTAGTCTATTTTATTGCAGGAAGGATGGGGGAGGGTGCGTGGGTTCGAGGGAGAAGGGGGGGGGGCAGACTAGTCGGCAATCGGCGGATAGAATCTCGGAGCGTAACGACGGCGGCTGTTGCCCCGCAGGTTTTCGTTCTCGCGCTCGCGGCTCTCGGGTGTCGGGTGTTCGGGACGCCCTCGGCAGGGGGCGCGGCCCCGCGCGTCCCCTAAATAGCCGCGAATTTTGAATTGAATTTTTCTGAAACTTTCCCAATCTCTTTTCCAAAAGGTCTGGGAATTTTTCAGACAGTCGAGAGAATTTTTTTCTCGACAATTCGTCGCCCCGAAAATTATTTTTCACGCTCTCTGGACTAGAAATTTTTTAGATTATTTCTTTTTTGCGATTGCGACTGTTTCTCAAACGAAGAGGTCACCCTGGCCCCCCAAAAATTAATCCAACTTGTGCTGAATGTGGAGAAGCTCGGCTGTATCATTTATACATTACAATTTTTGTAATTTCTTTTTATTTTTCTCCTTACAAGCCCAACAAATCACTTTTTCGTGCTCAGGAGAATCACAATTACTTAACATTATTCCGTTCATTAATATTTAATGTTATGTAAATAATTAGAGGGGCGTCCCGCTGTGGTCGCGAGCAGGCAACCACGAAACGTATGCCAAAGGGGCTCCCTCTCACCGGGCGAGAGAGTGAGATAGTGAGGGAGTGTACCAAGTACACTCCCACTGAGCGGCGAAGGAGTGAGACCGTGGCCAGGGGACATAAGCCGACGTAAGAAAATTTTTATGCCCACAATATACACGACCTCTTGGACGCTATGCTACTCCTCAGAATTTTTTTTTTATTCCCCCCCTCCTTTTCCCTCGGCAAAAACAATTTGTAGCTGAAAAGTTTTAATTGCTCCCTCTTATTTCCTCTATTTGCGCCAGCTGAAATTTATTTTATTTCATCTTAATTGAATTGTTGATTAATAGGAGCGACCGGAGCGCCTCGAAGTATTGAGTTTTGCTAAAGATTTTATTTTGCTGGGTAGTTTTTTTTTTTGTCAATTCTTTTTTTCCTTTTTGTCTCTTTTCATTCCGGAGAATGGGAAAAACTCTCAAGGGGTCGATCGGTCTCCGTCGCTCGGCGATTCGCGGAACGTACCATGCAAAAATATTCACCGTAGTGGAATCGGGGTCTCACTCTCTCCCTCTCTCTCGCCTCTTGAATTCAATCTAGCGAATGATTAAACATGCCATCCCTACCCGACGTGGCGCCATCGGGAAAATTAAATAAAAAATTGTATGAGGGAGGAGTGGACGGTGGAACAATGGGAGATAAAAAAATATACTTTTGGTTGGCCTTTCATTGGCCACCGGGATTTTTAATCGACAATGGGAATTGTTTGCGTAAATACCAATTTTTCAATTATTGACAAATTTATCAACTGAAAAATTTCGATAAAATTTAATTGGGAAATATTGAGAAATAAATGAGTAGATTTTTTATCATTTTTTTAATCGCAAGTGCTTACTCCGACTGGAAATGAACCTCAAAAAGTGTAGAAATTTTTTTCAAATTTTTTCAGTGACCCTTTTTTTAATTAATCTTCGATCAGCGGAGGATTGGAAGATTTCGCATTTCAGCCTCCCCCTACCCGTGGACATCGGTTGGCCGCAATTTGCCCATTTTTTACTTTACCCCCTACTCACTTATTTCTCAAAAATGCATTTTGAAAAAGCTTCCTAATTTTCTCTATTTTTTTCAAATATTTATTGCCAATTTTTTCTGGATAAGAAATTCAAGACCCGGGGCTTAAATAAATTAAATTACCAATTTCCCAACAGCCCAATTTTTATAAAAAAAAAATTTCCCAATTCCCATTCAAAATCCAATTTGAAATTCCTCGAATCCAAAAAAAATCGTCACCGGTCACTCCTTATTTCCCCCTCCCCCTCAATTTAATAAACCCATCACCATTACCTTTATCCCTCATCACCGGTCTAATTATAATTAACATTCCAAATGTCCATGAAAACAAATTAGCATCAATGGGGGACGGATTGCGTAATTTCCGGGACGATATTCACCGGTTAAAGGTGTGAAAATGGAATTATTATGATCGACTAACACCAGTAGTTGAGGAACAGCGAGGCAGAGGGTGGATTTGAAGGCCAGTTGGGATGAAGAGGAAACGCAGAGTAGAAGCCATACGCATATATTCACCAAGCGGTAAAAAACGCGGGAGCTAAGGGGGTGTAGGGAGGGGGGGCTAGGAGAAGGGGGGGGGGGAGGGGGTTTAACACCGAGCATTCTTATCGCGTGCGATCCGTACATTGTCGGGTCACGACACGCGGGTGTTCCTTTATACTCTCTTCTCCTTTTTTTATGGGCCTTTTTATGACTCTAGGAAAGAGCAAAAGTCGATCTCACCGATCCAAATGACGGGAGAGGAGGGAAAAAGGACTGAGGGATGGTTGGATGATATATTGAGGGATGTAAAATGTGTTTGTAATTATATGAGAAAAGTGTAAAGTCTGTTTTTTAAACGCATTTCACGGAATTGATGGATCTGGGGGGTTGAGGGGAGGGGGGAGGGGTCAAATATATTCGGTATATGTGATTTTACGATGTATATTAATAGGTGAGGGCATGGGCGCCCGCTTGTCGCGCTCGCAACACCCGGGGGGGCCGAGCCCCCCCGATCAAAAATTCACGTGCGCCACCTCACTATTCACGTTACTCAACAAGCTCTTGAACAGAAATAACCCAAAACGTCTCCGAAAATTGATCAGAATATTTTCAAAAATTGAAGCCCCCTCAAATTATTTTTCTAAAAAAAAAAAAATCATCAAAATTACTGCCTTTGGTAGACACGTCAACTTTCACATTCCCACCACGTCCCACATAAATAAACTATCCATCTTTAGAATTCTATAATTACTTGACAACAAAAGCGCAACATCCGCGGGAGTATTACGTTCGACGTTCTCATTCCATCGAATGTATCCATATCTAGACATGGAATGATATTGCTCTCGGTGTTGTTGAAGTGGCCGGTTGGCACACGAGAGAACCAATCACGTTGGGAGCCGTTCTCGCGCCGGAAACCGGATGTTAAGGAATCTCGTCGCAGCGGAGTGGCGGCGGCGGTGGTGGTCGGGAGGGTGGGGGGGCAAGGCCCCCTCGCCATCGTAGATATGACAATCCGTTCTATACGTGTTTCGGCGCTGGGAGAAACGAGCGAGTATCAGAGGCGAAGAAGAGCGCAGAGATCGGGTTGGAAGGGGGGGGGGGGGGGGGGGGCGGAGTTAGGGGGGGGACGGGGGAGGGGAGGGGGGGGAGATTGAGGGGAGAGCGACTCGCGTCGCACTGGACATAATTTCCGCCAGACGAGATCGGAATTGCTAATGACGTCACTACCGCCTCCGCATCATTCACGTTCGGTTACGTTTCGGGGGGTCTCTCTCTCGCTCACTCTTTCCCTCTCTCCCGCTCCCGTGTGCGGCGGCCGGGGAGGGGATGGGCATGGAGGGGGGGTGCCGGTGAAGCCGTTACGGGTTACTTACGGCAGACACACGAATACATTTTCGTGTATGGGGGGGGGGGGGGCGGGGGGAGGAGGGGGGGGGGGGGGGGGGGGGGGGGGGGGGGGGGGGGGGGGGGGGGGGGGGGGGGGGGAGGAGGAGGAGGGGGGAAACAACATTTTGGGAGGACTAGTGGTAGTTGGTAACATGGTTGGAAGAGACGTAACACTGTCGGTTGGTACGACGATGTGATACTCAACGTGACGGACACCGTCAACCGCTTGAGGAGTGGGTACAATGGACAATGGTACGAGTTACCATGGCTCTCACTCAATTTCCCGCATGTTGATTAAGGGAGAATTATGGGAAAGGGATTAATCTTTCCAGGTGAGCGAGAAATTTTTTGTCGTCGGAGGGGACGGGGGCGGGGGGGGGGGGGGGGTAGATTTTTCTGGATTGGAGATTTTTTTTTGGTTTGAGGGGGGGAGGGGGGCTAAAATTATTTTAAGCAAGTCTATTATCGTGCAGATGATTTTTAAAAAAATTATTCAGCCATGGATCCACAAAGATGTCCCTATTATCTCATTTATCCCTGACTGATGTATACCTCATTAATAATTAATTTACACACCCTCGAAAATACAGGATAAATTTATAATTCCAGTGAAACGCAATTTTCATGAAAATCCCGTGGAATAATTAAATCCCCCCAATTTTACCTCTTGCACAGTAAACGAAAATGTTTGACATGAAATAAATTATGGAAGGAGATGATAAAATATTAAAACCATTCATTCCAGTTTCAATTTTAATTCATAATTCAAAATTTAATATTTTACCGGTTAGGGTAGAAGGGGGAGGAGGGGGGGGGGTTGGATAAGGGGTATGAGGTTTTTCATTAAAACTTGATTCAAAACGATTTAATGAATATTTTCACAGTTTGAGAATCACACAGAGCGATCTCTCACCGGCGTGACATGGTCTTTCTCGTTAGTCCGTGACGCACGCCGATGAGGCTTTTCATTAGTACCACGAGCGATGCATACCAGTTAGACAGGCAGTCTCTCCGCGTCGACGTTCGGGGCCATACATCGAGAGAGACCTCAGCTGAGCGAGCGAGTGAGAGCCAATTGGTGAGGGTGTGCATGAGAGAAAAAAAAAAGCCCCTCCCTCCCCGATCTCTAC